>KN822955.1:182046-217218 GCA_000827465.1 Tulasnella calospora MUT 4182
AATTAGAAGTCAGTGAGATATTGGATCAATACCTAGCAAAATAGCTTACATTTGATCTATTTCCCTAGTTTGTAAGTGCGGGGTGCTGTGGTGGGGTGGACGTGGTGATAAGCAAGAATGGGTGAGTTAACGCATTGACCAGAGCTGATGAAACTCACCGGGTGGATGTAAAGGGCCTAGCGAAGCTATTGGTGCTCCTTGCCGTGCGGCGGGGCAAAGGGAAAAATCGGTCGAGTGGTGGTGGGAGGGGAACGATGTGATTGGCCGAAATCGGTCGATATCGGTCTGCTTACGTAAGCGGCAAATCGGTCTCGCGCGACCGATTCGGTCGCGACCCCGGGAGTGACGAAGTTCCCGACACTTTAGCACATCGCGGGGAGACGGGGATACTCGGGGTTAGGACTCGATTCCGACCATCACCACCACTTTCACCACACAACGATGCCTGACTTGAGTAATAGCTCCGTCCTTTCCAGTCACAAAAAGGTTTATGTCAGACATAGAATGGGCGAAGTTTGTATCTTGTGCGGCTGTCCTTCCTCCATCGATGTTGCTCATATTCTTGCAAGAAATGCGCATGGCAACGCAAAGGTGAGGACTTTGCGCTTTGGACTTACACCCTAGTGTTACCAGACTGAAATTCTACGCCTTAGCTTGATGAACTATGGAAATGGTCGATTCAGCTTGATGGGTTTAAAAAAGATAATCCCGAAAACCTGGTCTGTTGTATGTTTACGCCCCCACCAGACTGACGCGCTTCAGCAAACTAACGCAGCCCGTGTTCAGTTTGTGCTACCCACCATCGACAATACATCAGCGGAGAGATTACAATAGTGCCATCGTTTGCGGTGCGACAACGAATGATAGAACAGGAGATTCAGGACTTCCAACGACGCCAGCTCGCTGTCAGCCAAGGCCAGCCCGATCCCGGGCGAATCCTCCTCATGCCACCTGAAGTGAGTGTTATACACCGATACCTAGAATATCATACTTACTAATCTTGCACAGCTTACGGCTGAGTTTGAATATGTCCCCGTAGAGGTTCCACTATACTTCCAATGTCACACCAGCTCGCCACTCCATCCTCACACGTTTATGTTCAACAGCCAAGACATTGAGCAGTACCCGCTACGTCGTTGGGACATCTCGATCTATGCAGTTTTGATGGCCGCTTCCCAACCTCTTGCCAGCCCTGCTCGCATTCTTTCCCCTCGGTCTGATGCCGCCGAACGTGACGTTCGTCTCCTCATCCAATTATACCGCCGACAGATCGCTCCCCCGTCTCTCCCAATTACAATCTCGCCCCAGGAATGGCCGCAGATAAGGGACTTTCTTGCCGCCGCTGAAAGGATGCCTCCAGTCTGGAATACGACCACGCGAGTTCAAGAGTCTCCTGGCGAGGCGACGACGGGGGCAACACCGGATTTACTGACCTACGAGGATGAACAAATTGTAACGCCCGCTGTCCTCTCTAGCCGGACCCACTGGAGGCCGACGGAGTCGAAGTACGGCGACGAGGGTTCGATGCGTTTCGCGACATCGTCGGATTTTGTCATCAATTCTAACGAGCTCCGGGAGTGACTAAATAACTTGTTGTTATTCATACTTATTGTTCGGGAGTATCAGTTGTAAACGAACATCGTAATTGATAGCACCCGTCCCGGTTTGAAACGAATTGCCCCGTTTGTTAGTTCTAGAATCAAAGTTTGGCGAGTTTCGCCGCAGGACTCCTAAATCCTCATCCCCTAAAGATAGACATAGTGACACCTCTCAATTATGCACGCCGGCCTTGCGACCGACGTAGTCAAAGAGATGCCCGATGGACAAGCAGAAGCGTCATTAAGTGCGTAGATCCCATTGCGTGAGACATGAGAAATGAGCGATATATATAATACGACAATAGAACGGTAACGAGAGCAAAAGAGTCCAAATCCAGGGGGCGCGGGGAGGCAGCATAGACGACGTAGTTGCAGGCATGTAGGAAATGATACCGACATACACGACATGACTTGTTTATGGCATGGGCGGTGCACCAGCCATCGCCTTGGCCATCTGTTCAAGCTCTTTAGCCTGTGTCGGGTAATTCTTCGCGAACTCCTGCTGCGCACGGGTAGCCTACGCATAGTTCAAGACTCGTCAGCAAACCCGGTTAAAGACCGCACAACAAAAACTGGCAAAACCCACATATTCAAACGTGAAGCATTGCTCCAATTCGGGGGCAGTTCGTGCAATCTTGGAATGTTGCTGGAACATCTTGACCGCATCGTCCAGTCTGCTGGTCTGCAAGTACAGCTGAGCGACGGTAGCGATGGCAGCGTCGCATTCGGGGTCGATGGTGATGGCCTCTTCGCAGAGTTCGATGGCGGCGTTGATGTCCTGCTTCCATTGATAGGTGGCGAGAGCCTTGTTGACCAAAGGAAGGACGTTGATAGGTCCACTCTGTCCGTTCTTATCGGAAGCACTGGAACGAGGGTTAGCTTTCCCAGAGTTTTCAACGCGGGGAAATAAGTGCTCACTTGGCCTTTTCAAGCTCCAGAGCCTTTTCGAACTTCTCAATGGCGTCGGGGAAGCGTTGGAGATCCAAAAGGAGTTCGCCACTATAAGCGGGTTGGCGCACGTCAGGACCATGCCATTACGCGAAGAAATGGGGGGAAACGTACTAGTAGTTCAATGGCTCCGAGCTCTGGGGGAACAGCTGCATTGCCTTCCTGAAGCTCGCTTTGGCGGTCTCAGCCTCACCCTTCTTGTACTGCGCCACAGCGTATTGGATATGGGAGAAGATGAATTTGTCGTCCAAGGCGGTGGACTTGTTGTAATCGTCGGATGCGGCGTCGAAGTCCGACATGAGGAAGCGAACTGGTGCGTCCACCCAAGTCGTTAGCGACAAAACGCTATACGGGGGGGAGAGGGATACAGACCTTGACCACGATGATAATAAACATCAGGATCCTTCTCATCCAACTCAATCGCCCTGTCAAACGCTGCGAACGCGGAAACGGGGTCTGCCAACTCCATGTGCACGCTAGCGACCTTGACCAAAGTTTGAGTGAACTGAGGGAAGAGGTCGATGGATGCAAGGAAGTCGTCCTTGGCCGTTTGGGTTTCGCCAACGAGGAACCTGAAATCAGAGTCATTCTCGTTAGGCAAGGGAGACAGGAACGTCAGAGCCAAGGGGGCCGCTTACTTGAAGGTGCCGCGGAGGTTGAGCGCACGAGCCTTGCCTTCGTCCCATGAAATGCCTTGCTCAATGCTTTCGTTAACGAGAGTGAATGCGTGGGAATAGTCCCCAGCGGCGAGGGCGTCGTGAGCGAGGGCAAGGGTTTGGTCGCCTTGCGATGGACTCTCAGGAAGGACCGGCGGTTCCCCTATTCAAGAGGAAGACGGGCTTTAACGCTGGGTCGGTCATGAGTGATGGCGGGAATACGTACTTGGTCGGAAGGCAGTCAAGTAGGACTTGATGAAGTGGTAGTTTGGTAGTCTCGGCTCGCGAGTCTATGGGCTACTGTGTCAGCTTGATTCCTCGAGGATGTCACGAAACTGACCCCCAAAGCCTCTTCAGTCTTGTTTACAGCAATTGTCTTCAAAGCCTTCTCAAGATTTTGGGTGGTCGTTTCGTTTTGGAACTTCTCAAGGATCGTTGTGGCAGTGTAGTCTAGACGTGGAATCATCATTAGCAGCCGATCATTCGCCCTTGCCAGCAGCCCACGCCAGCCTACCTCGCAGAGCTTCTTCATTGCGTCCCAATGCCTCTAAAGCGCCCGCTCTCCGGTTCAATGCCTTTGATAGGGTGCACAGTTCAGTTTTAAATGCCTATCTCAACTATGCGACCGGGTGGTTCCCATCCTACCTTGATGTAAGTCGGGTCAAGCTTCAGGGCTTCGTCGCAATCACGAACGACATTTTCGTATTCTGGTGGCTGGAGGTTCAAGTAGCCTGAAACAGTGTCAAAGCAATGTCACTGCCTGCCTGTAGGACCCTGAGATACCACGACACGTACATGCAGCGCGGTTGCTGTAGAACACGGCTTCTGGAACAGCGGCGACGGCAATGGCTTTGCTGTACAGGTCGATTGCATGAGAAAAGTCCCGCTTTTGATAGGCTGCATTTCCCTTCGACTTGTACTGGGCGGCGAGGGCTGCGCGTTCTGAGCGCGACATGGCGGCGATTTCCGCTGGTGAGAGCTCAGGACTCTCTGAGCAGAACAAAAGCAAAGACGCCGGCCGAATCAGTCTTTCTAGTAGATCCGCAATGACGTGGGGGGACACTTACCGGGAGCATCGGTCGAAGTCTCGTCTGTCGTGATCTTAGGCTTGCGCTCCTCGAGGAGGGGACCGTCGGGATCATTCACGCCCTTCTTCTTGCCGCTCTCGCCACCTTTCTTCTTCTTTTTCTTGTCTCCAGCCTCCAGAGATTTTGGATCAGAGGCGGAGGAAGCCCCGCTTCGAGAGTAGACGTAGTACCCGACACCTCCGGCGGCAACGACGCTGCCAATGAGGACGGCCTTTTTGTTTTCAGCGACAAAGTTCTGGATTTTGTCGATCAGTCCATCAGAGGCCGAGGATGAGGATGGTGGTGCGATGGGTGCCATTATGGGTATCGGGACTAGGGGGATGGGATGGGAGGGATGGAGGATGAAGTGTGGGCCAAACGAGAATTTCGAACGAGACCGTCATATTTCGCACAAGACGCCGGCCGGCCATTTGAACAGGGTGCAAATTCCACCACCACCAATTCCTTCCCATTGGCAGAACTTCCCGGTATATCAACAGGGAGAGAAATACAGAAGATACGAGAGGAATGATTTGAACCATGCTTTAAGCAGCTGGGACGGGATTGACGATTCTCGATCGAAACGGAAGGAGCTTGACGTCCAGCGTCGTCGCTTTGACCTCTGATAGACCTTCACCAACAAAACTCCACCTAAAACTGCTTCGCATCCAGCCCTCCACAATACCAATGTAACTGCGTATTTCCTGGTCTACTGCGGGTCCGTAGGAGGGAAACTTGGCCCTGCAGTCCTCATACTGCATCACACGCTGCAAGACAAGCCGCGCAGCAAAAGCCACAGCGTTTTGAGTGGTAAGATTCTTCTCTTGCTTGGCGATCGCGATAATGTTGTATTTATCGCCTTGAGCTTGTTCGACTTGCCAAGAGTCCATGTCCTAGTCGTCAAGGGAGAGAAATCAGGACGAATGAACATTGGCCCAAGACGTGACCTAGGCCACTCACCCTAGACACGACAGCGACATCGTTCGCACAATCTTGCAGAGTCTTCAGCAACTCGTCATTGAAAACGACGTCAGGAAGGTTCAAGGTAAGACCGAATTCGCCCATGGCGAAGCACATCTTAAAGCCGTCGGTGTCACGACGGAGGGCGAGATATTCATCCAAGCTGAGAACCACTCCGTTTCGACGCTTCTCGCCCTCCTCAAGGACGGCGGAGAGGTAGAGCTCCGTAGAATCAATAAAGCGACGGCGGGTACCCTCGGAGCAGCCCATCGACAGAGCTTGGCCCCAGAAGCTGAAAGCACAAGGGACGGTCAGGACGCTAACCAATTCCAAACAAGCCCCAAGCTCACTCTTGAATGAACTCCCCAATACGGAACTTGGACTGATAGCAGAGTGGATCTATGAGCGCATCCAGCACGATCTGGTTCGCTCGTATCGTTCCATCGTCCTTGGGCAGGTTCCCTTCGTCCGTGAGGTCATCCGACGGAAACAGACGGTTGATGAAGTCGCAAAGAATATCTTTCAACACGGGAATATCATTAGCGCTCATTTTCCCAGAAACCCAACAGAGCAAAGACGGACGAAACCTCTTCGCATCAGCCAAAGCATAGGACATAGCGGTCACCAACCCAAAATTGCAAGCCCAAAAGGCTCGTTTGTGATCCTCGTCAGGATAAACACCAGCTTTGGCCAACCATTCTTCGGACTCGGCCGCTGTCGGTTGATAATGTGGGTTGACGGAAAGGGGGAACGGGCAACCAGAGCTGAAGTCCGGTTTTTTGTTAAATCTTGGTTTAGCGGGGGATCTACCACTTAAAGATGACATGATGTGCTTCTACGGCGGTAGCAGGAGGGAGTTTATATATGGGTCAGGAGCTGGGGAGAGGCGGAGTGGTCTGTGTCATCTTCGTCCACCCCCCAGACCCACATAAAAACACCTCCTCCAGTATCTTTGTCCCATTATGGTTTACTCATTGTCCTCGGGCCAAAATATAATGCACAGAAGGCTGTTGCTGTTTTGCGGGAGAGGCCCACCCTAATCAGACGGGACAAAGCTAGCGCTCCGGCCAAGGCACCAGGGGAAGTTGAGCATTGTCGTCGCCACGCTTTCTAAGCTTTCAGAACAAGATGACGGTCTTTCACGCTACAGAGTGAGATAATTAAGCTGACAAAAAGTCAAAGAATAATTGAGGATGTGTAGGAGGGTCGATCGAGCGAAGCGTTGACAGCTGGTGTTGCCGAGGGTGGTGGAAGGTTAACTCACGCGTCACCTCCCAGGGCCGCAGATGAGGGTATATCGCGAGGTAGTAGACAGCAAGACATAAATGACAAATCGATCGGACAGGTAGGGAGCGGTTGAGAAAACTTTGGCTTCCTGGGGGGTCTACCTCGAGCTTGCCCCTGAGCCGTCCTTTGCTTCTGAATACCTCGCTGCATCCTCCCTTCCTCGTTCTACGTCCACGGCACCCAGGAGGATCGGGACCGGAACCAGGAGCATGAAAAACAGGAAGAAGAAAGCGAAACGAATGTTCCCTGTTGCGTCGGCGATGAGGCCTACGACTAGGGGTCCAAAGAACGAGCTTGACTGCAGAAATCCATTAGCCTTGGTATCATAGCAGAGGAAGGACGCAAGTACCTTGTCCGTGATGGAATACAACCCGTACCATCGGGCCTCCTCGCCTGGTGGGATAAGCTCCGCAAAGACCGACCGAGCGTAACTCTGGAAAGCACCATATACCGAACCTTGACGCCACGCGATGGAGAGCGGTCAGCTTTGCTTGATTCGCACCAAGAACAGACTCTCAAAGCGTACCAAAGTATACAGCCAAGGCCCACATCTCTCCCTTCGTGGTGAGTCCACCAAATTTGGCGCCTTTAAGCCAAGGCAGGAATCCGAGGCAGCCATAGAGCGGGATGACTGCCGCGACCAACACCAGCGCTACTAAAGCTCGTAGGTTGGACCAACCGAGCTTTCGCTGCAGTCGGGGCCACGCGAGGGAGCCGATAATTCCTGACAGCGGTGTTATAGCTCCGATGAGAACGAGTGACGTGGCTGGCATGTGGAGGGTCGTTTTTGCAAAGAGGATTGCCGTCGAAGTTATGGTTGTGAAACCTGCAGACGAGGAGGGAAAGGAACCATAGAGTAAGTATGGTGCAAAAGAAAGCTCGCAACGATGGAGACGCACCATCGCTCAGTAAGAACCACGCAGTGAGGAACCAGAACGTATTCCGCAGTTTTCGGATCTCCGTTGGATGCAACATCTCTCCTAGCCGGCGCCACGACTTGACTATTTCGGCCCACACAGTCCAATCGCGCTCCGATTCAGGAGTGGCTGTTGCCTCGGAAATAGAGTCGGCATCTGCCAGGAGACCTTGTTCTTCCTCTTGAACCCCGTCGCTATCCTCCTTGCCTGCGACGTTCCTTCCACCAGGCAACCATAGCCACGAAGGCAAGGTAAAGACCGCCCACCATATCCCACTCATTCCGATTGCAAGGCGAAGGCTGAACGTGCTCCCATGCAGAAGCGTCACAGGGACGAGTGCAAGCAATAGCAACGCAATGCCCGCTGCATAGCCAATAGCGATGCCCTGAGATGATATCCTCGACGTCGTCCGCGAGAGAAGATTGTGGTATTTTTCGACTGCTTCTTTGGCTTCTTCAGCGCCAACAGTCGCTCCGTCAGCCTGGTTGTGGGATTCGCTCCCCAGGTGTTCGGCTTCCATCTTGGCGGCGACGACTTCAGGAGCCGAACGCGCGAGAGAAGGGAGGTAGGCGTTCAATGCGACGATGCTTGCTCCGAAAGACACATTTGCGAAAATCGCAAGTAGAGCGGAGGCGGCCCAGAGCGGAGAGGTTGAGGAAAGAGGAAGGAACAAGGTGGCCGAAAAGGAACCAAGAGCCGCAAACCCGAGTAACACCAATTTCCGATGAGGTGCTATATTCAAAGTAGTTATAAGGTTGAGAGTAAATGAAATGAGATGTATTATGAACCCTTCGGGCGACTTACGATGGTCTGCTACGCCTCCCATAGAGATGACGGTCAGGGCCTGAATGGCCACGGAGGCCGAATATACATACAAACTTAACAGTAGAACCTTCATTAAGTACATAGCATGTGGATCATACGGCATATACTCACCTAAAGCTAGCAGAATCCACCCATAACCAGCCAATTTTGACCACGCAACGAGCTTCTGGCCCCGGTTCCGACCCCGCATCAACGGCCATAGGAATGGCTTCTGAACATGGGGTCCTCTTGTCTGGCAACAAGTATCCATTATCTCTTGCAAACTGCTCGAGACATATTGGAAGGAATAAAGTCAAGGAACAAACTGCAAAAACCTCACTGATGAGGGTAACGGGAACGCCAGTCCGTTTGAGCGATGCAACCGGGTCTTGGACTGCATTAACATTACCTAGCAAACGCATAGCTCAGCCATCCCCAGAAGAACCGCCGATGATTAGTTGGGGCTGGTAGTGCAGAGGATGGAGGCATCCAATTGATGAGAGGTGGTGGTCGCTTTGGATTGGGCAGCGCACGGGGATAAGCGGCGGAATCAGAGGGCCTATTTGGAGGCTTCTCCGGCCCGCATCCTACGTTCGCAAGCGAGTGGAACAACTTCCTCCAGCTCAGCCCAACATCCCGTATCCATGTTCCTTAGAGAGCCATTTGCTCTTGTAGGCTCAGGGGCGAGCGCCACGTGCCGCTCCGATCTGTAGCCCAGTGTGAAGTAGTAAGAGTAAAGGAACGCAGGAACGGATATACATCAACTCTCCAAGGGCATGCATATCTGTACTCAGTACAAAAATTTCCTCGAGTATCACTGCTATCTCGATTTATGTGCAAGCGGGGGGGCATTGATATACAACGTCTAGAGCTAAAGGGATGCTTTGTCAGGCTAGAAAATCGAACAAGCCCTGAAGGGGTGGGAAACTGTTTGACATCAGGACAAGGCGCGTCTTCAGCCGACAGACATGAGGGCCAAAAATAGTGTCAAGTGCTTGCAATTCACTCAACCCCGCACCAGAGCTGTGATGAAGGTCCAAGGACTTGGATCTGCTCCAGAAGCCATGAGGTTCGTCGGCCTGTTAGTCTAACTGAATTGCAATGGCAGCACCTCGGAAATGGGCCTGAGGGAGCAGTGTCGCGAGGATCACTTGTTCAAGGATCTACGCATGGACTGTGATTCGCAAAATGCGCTCTCGTTGCATGCTGAATTTTGAATTGTGCCACGATCGAGTTTCACAGCATCTGTGTCACTGATGTAAGTCTACAAATGGATGCTTGCCATCATCGCGATCCCCTTTCGCTCAACCCCATCCCCTCCCGAAGTCTACTGGGTTCGCGTCATGTCCAGTTCCTCCCTAGCCGACCCTTTAACCTCATGTTCGCCACAAGCAGCATCCTTCGCTTCTGCAACAAACGTACTCGCCCCGAATCCTCCCGCAGTTGCAATCAATGGATCACCCTACAGCTCTTGGATCACCAACATGAGATTAAACGTAAAGAGCCATGACAAAAGACTCAATCAAGATGGTGCGTCCGTAGCTACCAGTCGACATCCTCGGCCCAGGTCGCTAACTCGTTGGTGCGTGACGCAGCGCATGCTCTGGAGCAGTTTCTTTTAACGCATGCCACTGGTCGGCCAACGGTTCTCATCGAGTGTGACGGCACTCATCAGGAGGTTAAGCTCTCTACCAGGGGGAAGGATAAGACGGTCACTGTCACGGACTTTCACTTCACGGTTGACGTCTCGAACGCTCTCCTCCCTGCTGACACGTACGGAGCGCCAGTTTGGGTCGTAGCCGACAAAGAACCTGCTAAGCGAGGGAGATACTGGCATCAAATCGACTACGATCCGAACCCAGCCAGCCTTGAAGCAGGAACCTCGCCGCACCGACGCAAAACAGCACCTCTTCTCGAGAGAATGCTAGTTCGAGATTACGCCCGCCTTCGAAAGTCTTGGTTACCACCGTGGACACGCTTATCGGCTCAAAGCCCGACGGGTGGTGTGCGTTTGCTCTTACCTGGCGACCGCATTCGCTTCAAAGACATCTCGGCCCAAGGGTATTTAGATTTCGACATGGGGCCACCCTCCAAAACACTCGCTGAATGGACTGAGGAATATTGCGCGAGTCGGAGTCCGTTAAAGGAGTTCCGCTTCATACGGACAGTATACGGCTGGAGCTTGGACGAAGTCCAGCAAATGGTTAAAAGGACGCTTGCCACTTGTCATTCCGGGGATCACCGGAAGGAGACGGTCAATGTCATCATCAAAGGCAGAAAAGTCATAGTCCGGCCTAACAATCCGTTGTGGTGGCTATACGGACTCGGGTTCCTGAGGGTCTTCTTCTACATCACTCTCATTTATCCTCTCATCATGTGGCCGATCAAGAGATACCTCTTGGGGAGGTGCTGGAAGGTGGCTGGGAGCTCGTTCGCGTTCGTCCGATACGAGCACCTGGAGGATTCGGAACCTGGAGAGACCATCGCCGAATACATCGCCAGAGTACCCCAGGCCCCTCCAGAGAGCAACTTGAAGGTCACCTCCCGAGGAATCTCTTCAATTGTAGGACAACGTTTTGAAGATTGGTTTTCGGCCAACAAGCAAACCATCATCAATGCGGCTGTCTCGAAAGCCTATGGTGGTCCAATTGTAATTTAACTTACCTTGAACCTCATTCAGTTCCATGTCTTGAATTAATAGTAGTTAATGGCTTGTAGCTAGCCGCTCTCATGAGTACCTGTTGGTTAATGCACGGTCCATGCACCGTAGCTGCTTTATCGGACTCTTTGTACGACTGGTGATCATACATGCTGGCGTTTTCGGTCTCTGGTACTTGTACTAAGTGGTATCTGAGCTTATTTGGATCACGGCTCATACCGTTTCACAGTGCTAGCCTCGTTGAGTACGCGCTCCTGAGGTTGCGCTTGTGTAATGGCCGAAAGACGTCCTCATTTGGACCGACGACACACGACCCTTCCTATCAATTCCTTCACCAACAGCCGCACCTTTTATTCAAAACGGCTAAAAATAGGATTGATTGCTATATGGCCACCCTAGGTATGTCGCCTCCGGGCTAAACCATATACATGTCAAGAAGGATCCTGATTTCTTACGACTTATGGTCTCTTTGGGATTATAGAAGACGTGCCTTCGCCTGAATTCATCAGGAAAGGCTCTCATGAATGCGAAAAATTCATATCCGCAGTTATGAAGCTTGCTTTTGCTCGGGGCAGGTCAGCTAGAAAATCGAACACGCCGTGAAGGGGTGGGAAATTGTTTGACACCGCCGGTACAAGACGGCACGTCTTCAGCCGCCAGACCAAAAATAGTACCATGTGATTGGACAATTCACTCAACGCCACACCAGAGCAGTGATGAAGGACCTGGATCTTCTCCAGAAGCCATGATGTATGTCTGCCACTTACCCTAACTGAATTACAATGGCAGCATCTCGGAAATGGGCCTGAGGAAGCAGTGTCGCGAGGATCACTTGTTCGAGGATCTACGCATGGACCGTGATTGGCAAAATGTGCTCTCTTTGCACGCTGAATTTTGAATTGTGCCACAATCGAGTTTCAAAGCCTCCGCGTCACTGATGTAAGTCCATATCTGGACGCTTGCCATCATCGCGGTTTCCCCTTTCGCCCGACCCCAACCCCTCCTGAAGCATACCGCGTTCGCTTCATGTCCAGCTCCTCCCTGGCCGATCCCTCAGATTCGCCTCCAGCAGCAGCCTCTGCTCCTGCAACAAACGTAGTCGCCCCGAATCCCCCCGCAGTTGCAACAAATGGATCACCTTACAGCTCTTGGATTACCAACATGAGATTAAACGTAAAGAGTCATGACAAAAGACTCAGCCAAGATCGTACGTTCGTAGTTACCGGTCGACATACCCGGCCCAGGTCGCTGACCCATCAGTCTGTCAGCGCATGCTCTCCAACAGTTCCTTTTGACGCATGCCACTGGTCGGCCAACGGTTCTCATTGAGTGCGTCGGTACTCATGAGGTAGATAAGCGCGATGGCAGGGGGGAGACAACGACCACCGTCGTCACGGACTTTCACTTCACGGTTGACGTGTCAAGCGCTCTCCTCCCTGCTGACACGTATGGGGCGCCAGTTTGGGTAGTAGCCCATGAAGAACCTGCTAAACGGGGGAGATACTGGCGCCAAATCGACTACAATCCGAACCCAGCGAGCCTTGAAGCAGGAACCTCACCGCTCCTACGCCGCAGAACAGCAACTCCTCTCGAGAAAAAGCAGGGTCTAGACGACGCCCACCGCCGGAGGTCTTTAGGCCTACCACCGTGGACATGCTTATCAGCACAAAGCCCGACGGGTGCGCGTTTGCTCTTTCCTGGCGACCGCCTTCGCTTCAAGGACACCTCGGCCCAGGGGTATTTAGATTCCAACCTTGGGCCGCCCTCCAAAACACTCGCTGAATGGACTGAAGAATATTGCGCGAGCTGGAGTCCGTTAAAAGAGTTCCGCTTCATACGGACAGTATACGGTTGGGACTTGGACCAAGTCCAGCAAATGGTTAAAGGGACGCTTGCAACTTGCCATTCCGGAGATCGCAAGAAGGAAACAGTCAATATTATCATCAAAGGCAGGAAAGTCATCGTTCGGCCCAACAATCCGTTGTGGTGGCTATACGGACTGGGGTTGTTGAGGGCTTTCTTCTATATCACTCTAATTTATCCCCTCATTATGTGGCCAATCAAGCGATACCTCTTGGGGAGGTGTTGGAAGGTGGCCGGGAGCTCGTTCGCGTTCGTCCGATACGAGCACCTGGAGGATTCGAAACCCGGAGAAACCGTCGCCCAATACATCGCTCGAGTACCGCAGGCCCCTCCAGAGAGCGACTTGAAGGTCACCTCCCGAGGAATCTCCAAGATTGCAGGACAACGTTTTGTAGATTGGTTTTCGGCAAACAAACAAACCATCGTCAATGCGGTCTCAAAAACTAGCGGAAGAAATCCGATTGTAATCTAACCTACCTTGAACCTCATTCAGTTCTGTTTCTTGAATTACTAGTAGTTCATGGCCTGTAGCTAGCCGCTCACATGAGTACCTGTTGGTTAATGCACGGTCCATGCTTCTTGACTGCTTTGTAGGACTCTTTGTACGACCATTGATGATACATGCTGGCGTTCTCGGCCTCTAATACTTGTACTGAGTGGTCTATGAGCTTCTTTGGATCACGACTCGTACCATTTCACAGTGTCAGCCTGGTTGAGTGAGTGCTCCTGAGGTTGTCCTTGTGTGACGACCGAAGAGATTGCCGTCCACTTCTTCATTTGGACCGACGACACGCCACCTTTCCTATCGATTCCTTCATTAACAGCCGTATCTGTTTTTCAAAGGCTAAAAATCGGATTGAATTGTATATGGCCACCCTCGGTATGTTGCCTCTGAGCTGAACTATACGTATGTCAAGAAGGATTTTGATTTTCTCGCGACCCATGGTCCCTTTGGGATCATAGGAGACGTACCTTCGCTTGAATTCAGCGGGAAAGATTCAGATGAATGCGATAATTTCATATCTGCAGTCATGAAGCTTGCTTTTGCTCAAGGCAAGCAGCGGGATGATGCCTGGATCGCCGATTTTGTTGCCACGTGCCTCACGAAAGATGCGTTGAGATGGTGGATAAAGCTGGATGAAGAAACGCAAGGAAGTTGGAAGCTGTTAAGGAAAGCTATGGATCTGGAATACCAACCATCATTTCAGGGGGGAAGTGGAGAGGAGGCCGAGAAATTCGTCCAAATGGTCTACCGACGAGCTAGGGATGCTGGGAAGCAGGGGGATAACCGGTGGATCATGGAGCTCGTTCCAACTTGCCTTTCAGGCGAAGCCTTGAGGTGGTACGCTTCCTTAGATCGGACCCATCGAACCGAGTGGGATTCTTTTCAACAAACCGCGTTCGCCCAATACCCTCGGGAGGACGGGCTGAACTCACATAGATCAACATCTAGGTAAGTAGAATGATTCACCCTCTTAGCGGTTACGGCTCAATTTAATTGCATATTCTCGCTCAGGATTGTCCCGATGCCGGCAGCGGCAGCTCCAGTTCCACAGCTTCCGAACGGGCGACGCAGAGGTCGGATAAGCCTCACCACAATATCCCACTCACCCCAGTATTACATCTCCAAGAAAATAAACGCGAATGGCTTCTTTCTTCTCACAAATTCTTTGACTGATGCTTTGGAAGTGGAGCTCGACAATTCCTATGAAGACCTTAACATATTATACATCCCGCAGGTACGCTATAGTTGATATAACTCATTCAGTCACTACTCCACCGAGCTCTCTCATACTAATTATCTTAAAGAATCAAGTTTCAGGTTTCGACTTGGTCGGAATTGTGTGGTGTCTGGGCGATAGTACTGATCCACCGAAGTGCGTAAATCCTCTTGGAACAGACTTCACTAAGAACACTCGACGTATCTCCATCCCAGTTTCGCAGTTGTTGGTCCAGTGAATTCTCGGAACAACAAGTGGATGGAACGTTCCCTTAATTTTACAGGGTCTGTCTTAACGAAGATTTGGAGGCTGACGCCTGGACCCCCTGGTTCGAAGGATTGCCGTCTTTCTGCAATCTTGCAAAATGGTAAATGCTCTCAACTGGACTTAAAGACTTTAATACTTAGAATAACGGGTACCTACTAGTGAACTTATTTCCCGTGTCAGGATGGAGTAATACCAGTGTTTTCTTGTACACCACCCCACGTGAACGGGATGCTATTTCGGTAAGCACGCATCCAACTCTCCCCATCTTCAAGCTCCTATGTTAATATACATGCTAAAACCAACTTATATCGATACAAAGTTCACATTTGAAGCCATTTAGCCTAAGTAAGAAGTGTCTCGATGTACTTGGATGGATATTCGGAATACAGATTTGGACATGATCGGTCGGACGGTACCCTGAGGCAGCTCGAATTCTACAGGTGGTATTCCGTCCTTCTTTTTGGTACATGTTCTCGGTACTCATTCCAGAATCAACGTCCGTCTCCACGTCAGCTATGTTGCACATCCGAACGGAATGAAACTCAAACGCCTGGCCTGAGCTGCTCTCCCCTCATGGACTCGGATAGTCTTTCAAAAGAAGCCCAATCCCGTCAGTCTCCACTCAATATCGGTCTCTCGATGGAGGAAGGTGATAGGAACAGGACCCATTTGATTCACACAAGCAGTCTTTTAAATATTGCAATATTGGTTTGCGAAGGTAACCGGATCACGACTGATTTCAGGAGTGTAAACGGCGGACGTGTATTTTGCAAAGCAATTACAAGCACTAATTACATTGAAAGTCGAAGGTTAGGCGGGGAGGCACTGATCAGCATCGGCAAATATCAGGGAAGAGGCATCGGCTTGAACATACCTGGGAGTAGAAAGCGTTGCTGTAAGTGCAAGTGCCCGAAGCGCACTAGAGAGTAGTAGAAAAAAGTCAGAAAAAGTCGTTCCAGCAGAAAGATGGAAACGTACAGCGGTGGGGCCAGTCCAGCCAGTGCCTATGATAGGGCACGATGAAGGGGCAAGTGAGTGAACGACGTTCGACTTGACGGTACAAGGAGCTACGTACCACCGCACTGTCCGTAAAGGGTCTGAAGAGCACCAGAAGCAGTGGTGGTCTTGGTGGTAGTAGTAGACGATTTGGAAGTAGTGGTCGTGGTGGAAGAGGTCCTGGAAGTGGTCGTGCTGGTGGAGGAGGTCTTGGTAGTGGTCGTGCTGGTGGAGGAGGTCTTGGTAGTGGTCGTGCTGGAGGACGACTTGGTGGTAGTGGTGGGAGAGGAGCCTCCGGGTGTGTAGACGGTGGGGCCGGGGATGGTGTAGGTGGTGAAGCTGGTGTAAAGGTTGAACAAAATACCGGGGTCGGTCTGCGAACGAACGGTGAGTTCCGAAGCCTTCTCAGTTGGATATGAAATGGACTTACGAGAGAGTAAGCACCAGGGAAGGCAACACCGGCTGGGCTCTTGCTTCCGCCGCCAGTGATGGTGAGTTGGTAGCAAGACATGTAGTGCTGAGCACCTCCGCTGCTGCCCGCAACGTGGAGCGCAATCACTTCAGCACGAAGGAGATAGTCACCAGGTGCGATGTCAGAGGGGATGGTGAAGGAGACTTTGCCGCAGTTCTACAGGGTAAGAGACGGGACGGTTAGCTGAGCGACAGGTGCCGATCCTGTATGGGATAACATACGTCGTTCATAGCATCAGTAGCCCAGTAGTAAGTCTGAGTAGTAGCATCAGCGGTGATGAGACCGCTTTGCGAGATCTTGAAGAAGCTGGCCGAGCTGCCGGCGGCGGTAGAGGAGTCTGCGACCTTGGCGAGGTAGACGCTATCCAATGGATTAGCGGTTGACGAGGTGATTCGCAACTAGCCCGCGTGCTCACATAACTGGACCATCGTGGTTGCCGCCAATAGCCTCGGTGGTGCAGGTGCGGTCACCAGGCTGTTGGTGCATCTCGACTGAAACGGTCGAGCCGGCAGCGACTGTGCACTTGCTAGCAACACCGGTGTCGCCGTTGACGTTGCAGGACATGGCGGCGTCCATGGTACCTAAGACAGAGTTATTTTGTTAGCGCAGACGGCTCTCAAGTAAAGAAATAATGTTTTAAGTTCCGTGCTTACCGACGGGGCTGTTCGAAGGTGGAGGACGGACGCAAGTGTTGGTCGATGTCGTGGCATCGGTCCAGAAGTATTGGAAGGTGGCATGTGCGTTGGCGGTGGCAATCAAGCCCGCGAGAGCGGCAACGGTCGAGGTAAGCTTCATATTGTTCCTGACGTATGCGGGAGGTGGAAAGTGTCAAAGGTGAAAAGATGAACAGCTGGAGGAGCGCGATTCTACCCGACTTGCAAAGAAAATTCGTTCCACTATATATACCTCCCCAGCTTAACTACCCGATCGCTGATACTTTGGGCTTCGCATTGCACCGTCATTGAAATTTCCAAAAGGAAGTAAGGCAACATTGCTAGGCCGTGAAAAGCCGGCGACTTCTTCGACTTCCCCGACATGACAGCGAAGGTGTCGCATCGACTTCTCACGGAGGAATGTGCGGGATAACATGGCGATACTACGCCGAATAGGATTTCTTGGCGTTTACAATTCGTCTCAGAATTGGGGGAAGGCCAGCCAACTCCTACCGCTGAGCCCCAAGGAGAGTGCACGGTTCAGAGGATGTTCTGTCTCATCGACTAATAGTCTATTTAAAGACGCCGCCAAAGATAGATTCAGAAGCCGGAGGTCGCCGTTGAAAGACGTTTCCTTACATGGTGATGATGGTGGCGTGGCGTGGAAGGGGGAAATGTGGTCAAAGAGGGCAAAGTCAAGAGCCAAACGGGTTGTAAAGCAACAACAAATAAGAATTCTTGCCGGAATCCCATGCAAATATGTCAGTGCATTTTGACAGCCGGCAGGGGTCGGCAGGGGTATCCGCAGCTATGTGAGAAAATTTAGTCCAACTTTTCGGTGGTATTCCGCCAAGATATTGCCAAGATCTACCGCCGTTGCTCCGTTGACTGTCGTCAGAGGCCCAAGACAACAAGAAGAACAGTGATGACGTCTCCGCAGTTTCCCATAAGGGTCCGAGTAAACCGCGAGAAATTAGGCTCACCTTTGAATCCATTTGACTTGGGTAAGAAGAGCTCGATGTTCTTGGTGGCCGTTCGGAACACACATGCGGAAATGATCGGTAGACGGTACCGTGTGACAACTCGAACAGCACACGTGGTATTCCACCGTTTGTTTTTTGGTACGGCTTCTCCGTACTCATCCCAGCGTTTCCGCGTCAGCCATGTTGCGTATGCAAACGGAATGAGACTTGAGTGTCGGGTCTGACACCTCAAAATGCTGCTCTCCCTTCATGGACTCAGACAGTCTTGCAAAGAAGCCCAATCCCTTCAGTCTCCACTCGCTATGAAGGCGATAGGAACGGGACCCATTTAGTTCACACGGGCAATCTTTCAAAGAATGCAATATTGGTTTATGAAGGGGCAGAGCTAACCAGATCGAGGTCAAACGACTGATCTCCGAAATGGAAACAGGTGCGTGCATACTTCGCAGGACGATTACAAGCACTGATGACACCGAAGAGTGGATAGTTAGGTGGGGAGGCACTGATTAGCATCGGCAAAATATGGGGGAAGGAGCATCGAGTGGCACGTACCTGGGAGTAGAAAGCGTTGGTGTAAGTGCAAGTACCCGAAGCGCACTAGAAAGTATTAGAAAAAAGTCAGAAAAAAGTCGTTCCAGCAGAAAGATGGAAACGTACAGCAGTGGGGCCAGTCCAGCCAGTGCCTATGATAGGGCACGATACGAAGGGCAAGTGAGCGAACTGCGTCAACTTCAAAGTGGAAGACGTTACGTACCACCGCACTGTCCGTAAAGAGTCTGAAGAGCACCGGAAGCAGTGGTGGTCGAGGACGTCTTGGTGGTAGTGGTAGTGGAGCTGGTAGTAGACGACTTGGAAGTGGTGGTGGTGGTAGAGGTGGAAGAAGTCTTTGTGGTGGTGGTGCTGGAGGATGCCTTGCTGGTGGAGCTGGTGGTAGTGGTGGGTGAGCTTCCGGGCGTGTAAACGGTGGGGCCGGGGATGGTGTAAGTGGTGAAGCTGGTGTAGAGGTTGAACAAAATACCGGGGTCGGTCTGCGAACGAACGGTGAGTTCCGAAGTCTTCTCAGTTGGATATGAAATGAACTTACGAGAGAGTAGGCACCAGGGAAGGCAACACCAGCTGGGCTGGAGCTTCCGCCACCAGTAACGGTAAGTTGGTAGCAAGACATGTAGTGCTGAGCACCTCCACTGCCGAAAGCAACGTGGAGAGCAATCACTTCAGCACGAAGGAGATAGTCACCAGATGGGATGCCAGTGGGGATGGTAAAGGTGACCTTGCCACAGTTCTAAATAGAAAAGATGGGATGTTAGTAGAGTAGTAGCTGCCGAGACCAGGACGGGATAACATACGTCGTTCATGGCATCCGTAGCCCAGTAGTAAGTCTGAGTAGTAGCATCAGCGGTCACGAGACCGTTCTGCCAGATCTTGAACCAGCTAGCCGTGCTGCCGGCGGCGGTGGAGGAGTCTCCGACCTTGGCGAGGTAGATGCTATGTGGAAGATCATTGGTTGAGTTACCTGTAGTAAACTAGATGATTTGCAACCAGTACAGGTACTCACATGACTGGACCATCGTGGTTACCGCCAATAGCCTCGGTGGTGCATGTGCGGTCACCAGGCTGCTGGTGCATCTCGACTGAAACGGTCTGGCCGGCAGCGACTGTGCACTTGCTAGAAACACCGGTGTCACCGTTGACGTTGCAGGACATGGCAGCGTCAACAGTTCCTGCGATGGAGTCATTTTGTTGGCAAAGACGGTTATCAAGTAACAGTAGCCTCTTCTATGCTTACCGACTGGGCTGTTGGTAGGTGGGGCACGAACGCAAGTGTTGGTCGATGAAGTATCATCGGGCCAGAAGTATTGGAAGGTGGCATGTGCGTTGGCGGTGGCAATCAAGCCCGCGAGAGCGGCGAGGGTCGAAGTGAGCTTCATATCGTTCTTGAAGTGTCCGAGAAGAG
The DNA here is from genome assembly GCA_000827465.1 of Tulasnella calospora MUT 4182. Taxonomy (NCBI): domain Eukaryota; kingdom Fungi; phylum Basidiomycota; class Agaricomycetes; order Cantharellales; family Tulasnellaceae; genus Tulasnella; species Tulasnella calospora. The sequence continues at coordinate 201,852 of KN822955.1, forward strand.
GAAAGTGGGTGGTAAAGGTAAGAAGAGGAACAGCGGGAGGAGCGCGATTCTACCCGGCTTGCTAGGAAATTCCTTTCCACTTTATATACCTCTCAACCTTCACTACCCGATCATTGACACCTTGCGCTGCGCATTCCACTGTCATTGAATGTCCCAAAAGGAAGTAGTTCAATATCGCTAGGCCGTCAAAGGCCGGCGGCTTCTTCGACTTCTCCGACATGACAGTGACAGTGAAGGTGCCGCATCGACTTCTCACGGAAGAATGTCCGGACAAACATTGCGATGCTACGCCGAATAGGATACCTTGGCGGTTCTAATTCGCTTCAGAATTGGGGGAACACCAGCCAACTCCTACCATTGAAGCCCAAGGAGAAGGGGCAGAGGCCATCGTGCAGATGATATTCTGTCTCGCCGACTAATAGTCTATTTAAAGACACCGCCAAAGATAGAACCAGAAGCTGGAGGTCGCCGTTGAAAGACGTTTTCTTGCGGAGTGATAACGATGAGCTCGGCGTGTAAGGGGAAAAGGGGGTCAAAGAAAGCCAAATCAAGAGCCAAATGCATGGTGAAGCCACAACAAATAAGAACTCCTGCCGAGATCCCATGCAAATATATCAGCTTATTGGACGACCGGCAAGGGTATCCGCAGTTACCAGAGTAAATTTAGTCTAACTTTCCCGGTGGTATTCCCCAATGGTGTCGCCAAGATCTACCGCCTTTGTTCCGTTGACTTTCATAGGAGGCCCAAGACGACCAGAAGAGCAGTGGTGACGCCTCCGCGGTTTCTCATCAGGGTCCGAGTAAAACGCGAACAATTCTCGCGTGGTCACGATCAAGGACACCGGGAGCCTAGTGAGATGGAATAAATTGACCTCCACGTTTATAGCCTTTCCGTTGCTTTCCGTGTTTGCTTCTAACGAGGGTCGGTAAAGGAAAAGTAATTCAGCGTAAGTTGGTCGTTGTGGTTACATTTCCCACTTGGAGAAAAAAATATCATTAATATTTAAATCGCCTGTTTTACGGTGCTTTCTCGGGCTTGTGGCGCGCCGCGTGCCCGATCATTCGATCACAAGGTCTGCGAACCGATAGGACAGTCGTCCCCCAAGGGGCAAAGATGTCTCAAGCTCAAGGCCTTTTAGCGAAATTGCGCAGGCTGAATGTGAAGAAAGGAGTAAGGAGGATGAGGGGTTGTGGGGATAGAAAGCCTTCGCTGTCAATCGTGGTAAGTCCGAAGTCCGAATGAATCCCCGTCTCACGTCACCCGGCCAAAGCTTTCAGAAGACCGCCTCTCTACAAAAATGGCGAGAGTACGAATGTGGGCAAAAATATGGCACGAAGATCATTTGGAGGCAAGCTGCTTCTACATGTACCGTTTTGCAGCCTTGACGCGCCCCACTGAGACTGTGATCAAGGAAACAAGAAGCACGGGCAAGGTATAAGGACCTTCGCAATGAAGAATTTCTATTGAGCATCGTTCTCGTCTTCTTCGTCATCTTCCTCTGGTGCCGCTGCTTCAATTGAAGCGGGAAACCAACCATAGGTTCGGAGATCCACTTTCAGCTCACCACCTCGACCTTCGGAAACTTCCACCCCTTCAGCTTCGAGAGCTTCTCGCTGCCTACGTGCACCGTCTGTTCCAGGACCTCGTGAGGATATTGCACCCGACGAGGATATTACTCGCTGCCACGGTACGTCGGTGTCTTCGGGTAGAAATTTGAGAGCTGAGCGAAGCATTAGACGAACAACATCTTCTTGAGAAAGAAAAATATATACGAGCCTTGTCCTACATGACGAGAGTAATTTGGCATTCCGATGAGCTTTGCAACATGTCCTTGAAGATAGTCAGGACCTCGAGGCTCTGCGCTTACATAAGCGAGTTTGACGGCTAGGTTCTTACCATAGCTCGTGACCTTCCCCACAGGTATCAATGCAGCAATCCGATAGACCTCTGCGTGAAATTCAGCCGCGTCCATTGAGGTTGGTGTAGAATGTAGACTCCGACCTTCGGCTCCGGTGACACCGTGGTTGATCCCTGTTTGCAGTGGCACTTGTTCTCAGGGACCGCCACAAGCCAATTGTCCAACGTTCTGTTGAACCCCATCCACACCGGTGCCACTCTCTCCCTCCTCCATGTCTTCCACATTCAACGGACACCTGCCTCCTGAAATCGAACCCCACACTGTACACCTTTCTTGTGAGTTAACTCAGGGATGGTTCGGAAAGGCTACTGATGACCGGAGCTTGCAGGTGACCATCCACGGCCAGAATGTAGCTTTACTTTGACCAACAGGAGCACCTGGCCGATTGTATATAAAATTAAAGTGCAAACAAGCATATTGGGTCTGAGCACAGTTCTTCCGGCACATGGCATAGTGCGTGCAGGGTCTTCGGCCCTTATCAGCTGTAAGTGAGATGCACCGTTTTCATTTTCCGCACCCAAAATGACTCACCGAGCTTATAGTAAAATTCGAGCTCCAGAAAATGAGAGAAATGAGACTGGACTTGAACAGAGGCCATCGCATCCATGTCGATAGCTGGTACATATCTAATGATGATGCCTCGAGATCAGACAGTGCCAAGTTGGTAAGCGAAGGGCCCATGCAAACGAGCGCTTCCACCAGTCTAACCACCACCTCGTGGCAGCTTTCTGTGATTAAGAGTAGGGTCGACAAACCGCGCAAACCTGATACCTCAGCGCTACGAATCCTCTATGTATCCTCGGCTGGTTCGGCGGGACCAAGCCGCCAGGACACTTTACCAGCTATCCCACAAACTTCACGACAACCTCCAACACCACGTTCAATGACGAGCCCTCTTCCATCCCAACCACCTCCGGTAGCCTCTCTCGCAGGGCCTGCCATCAACATCATCCCTCCCACACGGCAACAAACGCTTGCCTCGAACGCCGACTCCCCAACGCACCCGATCCCCACCTCCCAACCTACCTCGACACATGAACAGATTGCAAGGTACATTGCCCAATCTAAAGCGCCCGCTTTACGACGAAGCAAATCGAGCAGTTCCACCACCCCTGACTCGACGACAACGAGGACAACGAGTACTTGTCAGTCGATCCCAACGCCCACGAGGGGCCGAGGGGATACGTCGCCTACAAGTTCGGTCGCTGGATCGTTCATCTCAGCGAGGGAATGGAATGGTGATCCCGACGGTCCATCCGGTGACGCTATGGACATCGACCCGCCTGAGAAGCCGTTTGTCGAAGAGCCGGCGGCTTTGTCCACGGGTGGTGCACCTTCAATTTCACATACCATGATGCAGCTACCGTTCGCTGAACCCACCGCCCAACCTGGTGCATCCTGGACCGCGTACCAGCCGCCCGGCGGTGCTTCACCTTCACACCTCAGCCCTAATCGCAGAACGTCGTCGGAGACAGCCGACACGGAATGGATGAACTACTTCCCCGTCGATCGGAAGTTAGTAGGCAAAGTGAAAAAACCGCAGGGACAACCTATCTCTTGTGGGGGTTTCAGTGACGTGTGGAAGTGTGAGGTACGATTTGAAATACCTGACGATGGGAACCCCAAGATGGTCAGTACGGGTTTCTTATGACTTAGAGGGTGGGACTGCTCGGGCTGTGATTGAACTCTATTCTTGGACAGGTCGCTGTCAAGGTACTTCGGCCCGTAGGGTTGGATGGGTGTTCTGAATCTGAAGCCCTTCCAAAGATGATTGAGGTGCGCTCTTCCATTGAAGAACTGGTTGATTTAGCCGCTGACCCCTTTTCTGCTGTTCAAGCGGGCCTCTCGGGAGGCTCACGTGTGGCTAGCCATCGACCACCCGAACGTCGTTCCACTCGTTGGCTATACTTTCACTCCAGTTTTATCATTGATTTCCCCTTGGCACGAAAAAGGGAACCTTCGAAACTACATATTTTCAAATCCAGATGTCGACCGGCTGAAACTCGTACGTCATTCAAATTCCATCCGCCTCCTAGTTATGGCTGACTCTGGCGTTGTTCACGTCTCCTAGCTGCTTGATATTGCAAAAGGATTAGCTTACCTTCATTCCCGCCGCACGCCCCTTGTACATGGAGATATTAAACCCGTAGGCAGCCTCCCCTCTACAGGGCGAGTTTGTTTGGTCTAATATGCGTTACTCTGGCCCAAAGGAAAATATCTTGATCAATGACCGGGGCGACGCCCTTATCATGGACTTCGGTCTAGCAATGGTTATGGAAGCCAATCCTTGGTACAGCAGCTCACACCGACAAGGAGGTAGCTTACGTTGGATGGCGCCGGAGCTCCTGTTAAACGGCAAGGAGACGCGGTCCTGCCGCAGCGACGTGTACAGCTACGGGGGCGTTGCATTCGAGGTACGGAAGTCTAATCCTTGCCGCGAATTTTGAAGGACTCGATTAGATTCTAAACCTCGGCTTCTAGGTGATGACTTCCGAACCACCCCACCTAGGGCGGTCGGACACCGAGATCTCTCTTGCAATCTGCGATCCGAACGCTCCGAAAGAACCGTTCGATCAATGGGCCAAATATCCCCAAGTACCGGAAGCCATGAAAGAGATGATAGTGAAGTGTTGGTCGAGGAGATCTGAAAAACGGCCGACTATGGCGGGAATCGAGGAAAGACTGGGAAAGTTGGTGAATTAGGATGTCCGAAGTCGGATGTGATCTTGGCTGACTGAAGAGTCAAAGTCAGTATCAACTGACTAGATACTCCTTTGGCAATTCTGTAACTTGCTGCCTAGTCGTTCGAATGACGTACGATACGGGATACTGAAGCTGAGGTCTGGCGAACACGGATGAAGGGGATCCAAGCATTCTCTGACATCAGCAGGTGTGCCTGGTTTCTTCCCACCCACAACATCCTCTGGGCTCCTCTGGGTTCGTCTGGGATCGTTTTATTCACTAATGATCGCACCTAACACACACCCTTTGGCAAGAAAACCGTCAGGCTCCGGGTGCGTAGCGCTTAGTCAGCATGAGGTTCTGGCGCGCCACCTTGAGAGGCGTTTTCGGGACCCGTTTTGAACTCAATTGGTGCTCAATAATCTATAGTTCACATGGTGCGCCGTTTCTGACCCTACTGGGGCGATGATCGCTACGTGGGTTGTGGCGGTTGGGTGGAAAACGGAGTCGCGGGATGGGATGCACCCTTCAGGGATCGCCATCGGACAGTTGTCCAATGTGCCGTGGCTCTTGGTCTACACCAGCGCTACTCGGCGCGCCATACAACCGCCAAAGGACCGCTCTGGTAATAATCTGTCCCCCGGTCTCAAATGTCTGCGCCGTCCCCAACGGTCGCACTGGTGCGGTTCCGCCGGTAATAAACTCGTCCCAGTGTCCCATATGCGCCGGTTTTAACGAAAAAGTACTGCACTGTATTAGCTTAGTATATAGATGATGGTAATACATCGTTATCATTTATCCTCTACGTGTGCAGGTGCTAGTTACAAGTGGTCTCAGGTTGTTTGCCTGGTCCTCCTGTCACCGCGGTCGACAATAGTGAGGTACCTGGCCACGATATCCTTTAATCCTTCATGCGTCAACCGTTTCCAAATCTGATCGCTCAGATAAAACGCCCTTCAGATCGCATAACAAACACGGATTCCAGTTACCACTCTCCTTAGATGGTTTGCCTCGTACCTCCGTAACCGTCGACCTTTGTTAGTCGTTTAAGCAAGTCTCAAAGTGATGGACCACAAACACGCACCCAATGAGATCAAAAACGGCTCTCATCTAAGGATGAGCGCTTAATAATGGCACTCTCGTGTGATCGGTTGTCAAGTTGGAAGGGTAACGGTGATCGGTTACGCAGGTGATCGGTGTCCCGTTGCTGCGGCAACGATCATCTGCTGCCAGTAAATCGCACTCACCATCTTGGAATACCTATATATACGAAGGGATGTCTCTACCCCATTCACTACATCCCACCCTCCAATCCTTCGCCTTTCATGGACTAGGGAACGTCTTGGACTTGATCTTAACTCACCGGATCAAGCGTCGATGCCATTGAGAGATGTGCAGTCAACCCGGAGAACCGCTAAGTCAAGTCCGCACCTTCCCGCTTTCTGTTGAGACGAAACCAGTAAAACGCCGGCCTCTCACGTAATCCACGCTACTGCTTAATATGCGATGAAGCTATTGTATCACGGGACTAGGTGCTAGTCCACCAGTTTCATGCGTTTTCTGAGTGAAGAGTTCCTGGACTTCTCCCAACAGCCGTTGTATCTCCCTTGGGATGTTGGTATGTAGACATCGTCCCGGTCTCGAAGCAACAAGCTGGCACCAGGCGGTTTTCTGGTGGAAACGGGTGGATCCGTATCCATGGTTACCGTGCGTCAAAGTCATGCCAAAAGGCTTTTCACTGCAGGAAAGTACCATGGACCATGTTAACTGTCGCAAGGTCAAGTTGCTTTAAGGTGGTGGTGACCTCGGTTGCCAAGGCGGTCTAATCAATTAGTCTCTTCGTCTCCCTCGCATGAAACCTAATACGTCGCATTCGGAATTCATCCTTGAATGGGACCCCAAACACTCCTGTAACTGCTATCATAGAGAGTAATAATGAAAATTTTCTGATGCTGTACAGCTAGAAAGACACTGGAGCGCATCTGGGTGGGACATTGTAAGCCAGGTATCTGAGGGCTTGTGAAGGGGTGGCTATTGTAGAGCATTGGTCCCTACGCCGAAGCGAAGAAAAAAATAACGGGAAATCGAGGAAGAGAGTCTCGCAAAGCTTTATGGAACAGCTCACTTGCTTCAAATTTTCGACAACCCAGCAACGGTGGCCAATAGATCTTGTTTATACATATAGTGAAACTCTATTTGACATTTCGGATATAAACTCGGTATCTTTTTGCATACGCTCAATCCGGTACCATTTTGCGGGAACGTCCGGGGTCCTCTTTATCCATCATGCACTCCAGGCCTACCAGCAGCGAGTTCCGCCACCCCCTTCACTCCCCCCAGCTCCTCCGCGATCGGCATTCCGTATCCTACCAGAAGATGTAGCTATAGAAGCATTTCGGGCTAATGCGAAAATGGTGGTTTCATATTTGATTGTTTCCAAGTTAAACTAGGGAGTCTTGTAGGCGTTGTCGGCGGTTTGTATCAAACGTGTGCCTATAGCCCGTCCTCCTTCTCCGCGTTAAAAAGGGAGCGCCCTTCTCACATCTCATCTCATGCACATTCATCCGCCTCTATCTCATAGTCCATCCACTCAGCTTCTTGCGCAATGGAAGCTACATTAAGAGCAGGCTCAACCCCTCGATCCACCCTTTACTGGTCCTGGAGACCCATATGTGATCCCATCTTTCAGTCTATCAAAAAATCTACGCCATTTTTCGAAGAGAAGTTAGGACGCGTTTGTCCTTTCGTTTTTAGCCAGGTAAGCAAGCTTGGGACTTGGTTAGGTAATATTTTTTCTTGACGTACGGTTGCTAGAGTCTTCCAATTCCTATTACGCTTAGGATCGTATGGGCTTGCTTCCATACTGGCAACAATTTGCTCAAGCTTAGCGCTTATTACAGAAAGCTTCTAGGACGTTGGGATCGGCCGGTCAACCTCTCGGCTGCGGTTTGGACATCACCACCTAACAATCCGCGGAAGCTTCGATCGGTGACGTCACCACAGAAGTCGAAGGAGCTGCCCAAACCGCCGGATCCCTCCATGCCTCAATCAAGCGCGTGTACGGAGAGGACACTGCTTACGTCAGAAGCTGGCGCCTTACTTCCCTCTGAGGCACATCCTTCTTGCAACCCACCGTCTATCCACGGCCTCCTTCCTCTATCCATCCCCACGCATCAGATGGCCCGTTTGGAAGACCTGGTTATTGAGAATGCCTCAACGTGTGTGCCAAACCGATCAAGTCCAACGCCAGCACGAAGTTGGACGTCGTCTGTTGTCGAACCGCTGTCTGCCGAAACCATCATGCCGAGTCAAATTACCGCACGGCCAATGAACTTCGCTTCCTATAGCACCCGAGGTTCAGAAGCCGTACCTATCAGGATAAATCCATCCTCCCGGCTCAACGAAGGTTCTACTCGGGACGCCCTAACCAGCGATCCTTCACCGCCAACTCCGTTCACTCAGTGGACCCCATTTATTCCGGTGGCAGGCTCTAAAGGTGGGTACGTCAAAAAACGAGCCGGTAAAATTGCATTCTGCGGTGGTTTCAGTGACGTTTGCCGAGCCCAACTTCGCTTCTATACGTCACCAGCACCAGATTCGGGGCAGGATGTGAGTGCCGTTCATCGCTACCGATCCATTTTAGGCGATCTGGTGTTGAAACCCTTATACATAGGTTGCATTGAAGATTCTTCGATCCGTTGGCTTGGACGGGAAGCAGGAAGATCAAGTACTCAAGTGCATGATTGCTGTATGTCTCCCACACCCGCATCGCCTCGGTGAACGTTTACTCATTAGGAAATTGGGGATTGTTTCAGAGACTGAGCCAAGAGGCCATCACGTGGATGCGTCTCTCCCATCCTAACGTCGTCCCACTGGTGGGCTTCACTATTACACCACTTCCGAGCTTGATATCTCCATGGTATGAGCAAGGAAACATCCGGAGCTACTTAAGCCAGCATAATCAGGTGAACCGATTGAAGCTTGTGAGTGCGAGTCGCTCTATTCAAGCATTTCCCACCGCTGATTACCGTTTTGGCAAAACGTCTTATCTTTAGATTTACGATGTCGCGAGAGGACTCGAGCATCTTCACTTCCAAACCCCGAGCATAGCCCACGGCGATATCAAACCTGTACGTCGAGTCCAGTATGAGTATCTCCGTATCACAGATTTAATGGCGTCACGCAGGAAAACATATTAATTAACGAGCGAGGGGACGCGCTCGTTTCGGACTTCGGTTTAGCAACGGTTCTGGGGGACGAACGTTGGTACACCGCTTCGCACCACGGGGGAGGAAGTTATCGTTATACGGCTCCAGAGTTTCTACTTGGACAACAAGACTCCCGAACATGCAATGGGGATGTATACAGCTTTGCGAGCCTTGCCTTTGAGGTACATTCTTTTTGCAGCACGAATGATAGGATCAGTCTGACAAATGTGATGATTTATAGATCTTGACTGGTCATTTACCTCATAGCGCCATAAAAATTGACATTCAAATATGTATTCGTTTGGGTAACTCTAAAGGTCCAAACTACCCGATCGATGAATGGAGCGAGTATCCAGAACTCGCACCGGTGGAAGACATCCTCCGCCAGTGTTGGTCTCGAAGCCCAGAGGATCGTCCTTCCATGAAAAAAGTTGTAGAACGGCTGTCCGAGTTGATGTGATGGGCTGGAGGGGGGCTTCATGTTAACCGCCGGTTGCATGCGGAGTGGTTGGTAGATCATCCTATTCCCGATCGGTTGCTCATCTCCCAGCACGAGCCATGCGCTTGTCTGGATTCTTTCGACCCCGACATTGGAAAAGACTTTGTTTCCCCTGCTATGTGAGGAGTTGAATTTCTTCTCGATCTTATGATGGCCATTTTCAGAGGCTCGGATCCGAGATTGGGAACGCCACATTGTGTGGTCGGTGCGAACGGAACTTCCGGAAACCCCCTCGCACATCCCACGTCTCGGGATTCTTCGAGACCACTCCTACCTAGCCGCCTATTTTCGCTCAGACCTGCATAATACTTCATCTACTTTAGTTAACAGAACATATAATAGGAAATTAAATCGAAATAATACTTAGTGATTTCTTGTACTCATACTACCGCTATTATAGTTGCCTAGGTTTTGGAACTTTGGGGGTATAGGCTCGCCATGTTACTATAATAGAGCTTTATAATGAAGAGTGCTGAACTCGTGGTGACGGGTCCGCCGTATTTTCACCCGTTATTTGGCCGATTAGGTGCATATTATCGAGGTCTCACCTGGGGGCGTAAACGAACGGCAAATAGATATCACACAACATATCTATGCCAAACCTTTCTGGAAAGGGGACAACAGAATCGACCGAGGGCGTCGTCGCCGAACCTGGTTTCGGCTTGTCACAGGCTACTGCGGGAATATCAACTCGAGCACGGGAGGGCCGGTCGGTGACTTGACGGCCACGAGGAAGGGGTCTTGTGTGAGAGTTCCAACCTCCTTTCCCTCGCACCATTCAGCCATTTCCATCCCTTCTATTTCAGCCGCGATGTATACTCTCAATCAGAGTCGAGGTATGGGGCGATTTCACGTGAGAAATCTTGAATGTTTCGTGCGTGGGCACTTTGCATTCTTGGTGGGCTTGCCCCCTTCCTGATGTCGGAAAGTCCCAAACCACAGCATTATGAGTGCGGCGGTCTACGAAAGGTCATCCATTGCACGCCATAACGATACCTCTTGCTACTAGGTGCTTAATTCTCATAACCGGGATCGGAGGGTTAGCCAGTCCGGTTCCTGAGGTAGAAGATTCTAAGGTAGACGTCGCAAGGAACAGCCACCCACACCCTGAAGTCTGTGATCAGGGTCTGTGACTGGACCCTGACGAAATTCGAGCTTTTCGGGTGACGATTCCCAGCAAAATGATGTTTAAGTGCTAAGGTAACCAACAGGAGAGCCAGCCAGCTAGATAGACTCGTATAATAGCGTTTACTTGACATTCTGCTTTATTTCTGCTATTATCTCTGCCGGGAGGATCCGGTGTCCATGGTATTTGCGATTAGCCCAAGCGGCTTGTTGCCCCGATAAGCCCTCCTGGTATGCGTGCATGAACCGTGCTGAGCGGTTAGAATACCTGCGGCCCGGGCATTACATTAGCTAATTGTAGGTAAGAGCCAGTAAAATACATACCGTTGAATCATGGTCATTGAAACGCTATCAAGCGCCTTCCGAATGTGTTCCTCTTGTTGGGTTTCATTACAGGGAACACCATACATTCGATACGCATATTTTGCTCGGCCCCAGCACATCTCGATAAAATTTAGTTCACAGTGGAACTTTGGGTAAAAAAGGAAATGATGGCCACGGCGTTCAACGAGTTCTTGGAGAAGGCACTTCTGGTTCACAAAATCTGGTTGGGAGAAGAGGAGTCGCCGGGCACAGCAGTCAGTCTTGTTCTCGGGGTCGGCGCATTTGAAGCCTCGACACTCAGCGAGTAACCCCCCTGAAGGCCAGAGGTTCCGCTCCCAGAGGATGACCTCCATTCCCTTGAAGCATCCTGCTTTATTGGGCTCTGGGTGGTCTTGGGAGTAGTAAAGGGGATGAGGCCGACCATCCTTGAACCGACCATCGCGCATCTTGACCCCGGTGGATGGGCACCAAGGTTGGGTTCGCTTGGGCATCTTCCGGGCTGAGAGGGCATCCGCTGCGCGTTTACAATGGGTCTTGGCATTATCGAATAAAAATAGAGCCTTAACGCCGGTGTCGGGTGGGTAGTGGGTCTCGAAGAGGTCGATGGCATTTGCGGTGGTCATGAGGATGTCATCATTATCGAAATAACCGTCCCGGTTCTTTCCAGCCTTGAAGAAGACGCGCGCTTCGCGTTTACTGCAGAGGGTGCAATCAGCAAACACAACAATACCAGACAGAGGCTCTAGAGACCCACCCATCTTTGGAGCGCAGCCATCCACCGGGTAAATTAGGTGAGCAGAAATCCGACACCATAATTGATGTTCCCTCTCCTTTGCGTACAGGGACAGCACCTTCAGAGGCGTTCACCCATCGCCGCTTGCGTTGGTCGTGAGCGTAGAACGTGGACTCGTCGTGGGTGATCGGAATGGTGAGAAGCAGTGGGGGGTGAGGTGACTGGACAATCTTTCCATCCTTATCGCACAACTCCATTCCACGCTGAAACTCCCGCCACGACTTTAGGAAAACCTCTTGTCGATACCGGACAACATCTTCGCGCTCGTGGCCATCCGCATACCCCTTCTTTTCACTCGTGTAGCGATAGTCCATTTTCTTTAACCATCGCCGAGCAGTCGAGGCTGAAATCGGTCGTGATGTGCCCCAAGCAGCCATCACCTCCGGTCTTGCGGAATACTCCATGATATCCTGAGCCGTAAAGTATTTACCTACTCCCAAAAGGTGGAGCTGAATCTCCTGACATATTGCTTCATCCTCCACCAGTGCCTTCTTCAAGTTGAAGCAACCGAGTCGCGGGAGGAAGTCGGGATCGTGCAGGTAAGCGGTGCACCACTCGCGCAACCGTCGCGCTAGTGTCTTCCCTCGCCCAGCCCCCAAAGCGGCAAGCTCTGATGCTTGGGTCCAGTTTTGGTTTAGCGATAGTGTTGTGTAATATCGCAAGAACGCCAGCATTGCGACAATACGCCCTCGAACAACAGGATCCAGGTCGCTTTTACGGGCCGTCGATAATTCACCGAGTCGCTTTATGGCGTTTGCAAGGTCAGTTGAAGTCTTTGGCGGTGGGCGGGACGCTATATTGATGGCTACTGGAGGTCGAGCCAGGGGATCTCCGTATGGAACGGTGGGATTAGGAGGTTGGATGTGGGGGGTTACTGGTACATCTGCCAACCATGGCCCCGACTCGGATGCTGGGCGAGTCTCGGCTGGTTCTGCTTCGGTAAGGTTCCCATTAGCCCCAATGCCTTGATTCATTGTCGCTTGAACTCACCTTCCAATAGACCCTCGTGCAAGGCCTCTTGCTGGATATCACCACTAGTATCATCCCATTCCAAGTCACACACTTCTTCAAGACCTTCATTATGCGCCTCCAAACCCGGCTCTCGGTCCCAAATCGGACTCGGTGGATCTTTTTCACTCCTAGCCGACGTCACTTCAGCGTTGGCAGCGTCCACCCATTCCACTGAGACCCCCGTATTTGTGTCGCTCGCTATGGAGCGGCACTCGGCCTGATGGCTTGGGCCCTCAACCTCCTCAGCTTCTTTGCTCCATTCTCTATCGGGGGAGTCCATTGTGGATGGTGGTGTTGGGTGCCTTGATGTCCGGGGACACCAGAGCGTACGGATGTCGGGATACCCTTTTTCTCGCCACCTCTCTCTTGTCTCCTCAAGCTTTTTGCGCCGTGAATAGAGTGTCGTCCGACTCTGGGCTCCAATCTTTGTGTAGAAGGATGGGCGAGGCTTGAGCTTTTCTGCCGCTGCCTGCCTGTCGCGTCCGTTCTTCAAAGCCTTCGCAAATTCGCTTTCCAGTTGGTCAAAGAGTTTGTCCACATCGCCATTGTTCTCCAAGATGAGTTCTTCTTCATCCTCTATCACGTCCTCACCCTCAGTTTCACTCTCTGAGCTAACCCATCCGGTATCATCCTGCGCTTCAGGCATGCTGGATTCACATTCACTATCCGTTTCCGTCCGTTCCACAACCTCAACCTTCCGTCGCTTTGAAACCAGGTATGTCAGTCCCACTTGTCACTTTGTCTTTGGCTGCTAGTACCTTCTGTGCATGATGACCAAGGTTGAATGACCGACGTTTGTTCTTTGTTAACGGCATTGAGGGCTGTCTTCTTGCGGCAAAAGGTTTCCGGTTCAGGACGGCCCTGCAGTCAAGATTCGCTCGGGGATAAGACGGACAAAGACGAGTATGTCCGTATTACATAATTTTTCCCTGTTGAAATCCTTGTGCCATCCGAATCCAAACTTGCACGAAATGCGTTTTTTAGCAGAGGAGAACCTCCAGTATATATTTTATGTAATGCACTATAGAAATACATGTTTTTGAAATTCAAGAGCCGAAACCATTGTCAGAATGGTTTTCTCTAGACATTTTGGGTGGCAGATTTGGGAATTTACATGGACGGGAGCATCAGTTGCGAGAGGGTCCCGTTGTCACGAGTGATCACGTGCCTGGCTGTCTGTTCCTTGCGACGTCTACCTTAGCAACAGGGTTTCCCAGGTGAACTTTGCTTCAGCCCTCATGGTGACTCATAATTTCAGGAACCGACGTGCGACTCTAGAAATATGAGGGGGTGCCGACCAGTCAAAGGGGGTTAGGTGGGTTCGCTCGCTGCACCTTTCCCAGATTTCCTTGGAATTCCTGCACCAAAAAAGTGCCTGTGCGCAACCAGCCCGGGAAAACATATAAAAAAGGGGCCACTCAATCACGCATAGCGTACGCAAGCTCTCAGAGTGAGCCGGCATTGTACTCGCTTGTACTCAAGACATTTCCTTCCTCCCGTCAGCCCAACATTTCTTCAGGCTTCTCCCGAGTCGCGAAAACCCTTAGAAATTGACTATGAAGGAGATATCTCCACCAATTTCGTCGCTGGCTCGGGCTACCGAAGCCTCCTCAGCTTCACCCCCGCAAGCCGAGCCGATTCGTGACCCTCGAAGGGAAAACGTGCATCGACTGGAGGAGAGAGTAACTCTTGATTACTTCAATCTACTCTATGTGACTATAATCCGATTTTGGTTCTTTGAGATGAGACTGCTGCTAATGCGGATGTTCCTCAGGTGTGCCTTGGGCTAGCTGCCCTCTACACTTCCCTAGTATCGAGCTCAGCGCCCGGATCGGAAGAACCAAATAGTTCAGTCATGATCAGTCACCCCACCGCCTGGGTGACTAAAACCTTCGGTGTTTTATTCGTCATCATCACCGCATGCAAATCCTACCTTGCCGCAGTACAACCGGGCAGACGATCCAGATTGCAAGGACTTCCAGCCATCCAAGTAGATGACTTTGACCACACCGGCGAAGCAGCTCGGGAAGAGGGGACACTAGCCACCTCATCAGGGTCGCTTCCGTCAGGGACGGCGGTGTCTGGAACTCTCCAACCCCCTATCCTTCAACACCCTCCCGAATCCGCCCCTTGGCGAGGGCCACTTGCAACTCAGCCCCTGTTCGAACCCGGTTCACTACCACCTAGTCCTTCACGTCAGAGTGATGGAGTCGAAACTTCATTGTTGGATGTTGTGCCTTCTCAGCCGACAAACGTTGGACATCCAGCGAGCGCTAGGAACCGTCACGCAGTTGCTCCTGTAGAGCAAACCCCTCTGCCACATGCTTCGTTCCAAGAAGCAACAAGTCATGGCACGGCTGTGGTTCCGTCGCAAAGTGCTGCTTGGGGCACTCCTTCAGATTGGGCACTTCATCAATGGACGTTCTTCCTGCCACTCGACCGGGATAAGTTCGGACGAGTCAGAAAACAGCCACAGGATACTCGGCCCATCTTCTCCAGCCCAAACTGTGATGTTTGGAAATGCGAAGTTGAATTTACCAGACCATCGAACGAACATCCAGACAAGGTGGGAACTTCGTCACTCCCGGGGTCGCGACCGAATCGGTCGCGCGAGACCGATTTGCCGCTTACGTAAGCAGACCGATATCGACCGATTTCGGCCAATCACATCGTTCCCCTCCCACCACCACTCGACCGATTTTTCCCTTTGCCCCGCCGCACGGCAAGGAGCACCAATAGCTTCGCTAGGCCCTTTACATCCACCCGGTGAGTTTCATCAGCTCTGGTCAATGCGTTAACTCACCCA
>KN822955.1:218628-288427 GCA_000827465.1 Tulasnella calospora MUT 4182
AGGTTTCCTCCACCGAAACCCATCAGCCTCGTCTCAAATCTCGTCCCTTCTAGTATTATCAGAGAGACCAAGCTCGACGTTGACAACTTCCGTCAGCATTGCTCGGGAATACAGGAAGAACAGGCAAATGGCCAGCCTCTTTCAAGAGAGGAGGAGAACCTCCTCGCTTACTACTCGGAAAATGTGGTCGAAGGTTCGGATGGGGCGACCTTCTTCGCATTTGGTAATCTGATTATCCCTTCTGATTGTGATATTACCAATATGGGCCAGAGAGCGTGTATCAGGCTATAATTTAAGGAGTGTAGCTAGAACTCAATTTATTCCGGCTTATAATTTGTTTCTGTGTGATACACTCCTGGGCTTCACGGCCCGGGGGCGATGTCGGCCGGTGTTTGCCATTGTGACAGCATTTAGTCAATATGTACCTTTCAATTCAACTCTAAGCCAAGGTCGGCATGGAGGTGAGACTAATTTTCGCCAGCTAGACGAGATTCTATTGGTGTTCTCCCCTGTTATATCCCTGCCGGGGCCTTTGGCCCCCGGGGTACCATTTGGGAAACCCCCTGCCGACCCCGGGGTAGGAATTTCGCGCTCCGCGCGAAACCCCACCCCGGGAGTCACCGATTTCCCAAAGTGTCGGCCGCGAGATGGATAGCACCCCAAACATGGTGTTATCCCGATTTTCCATTGCCCCATCCAATGCCTTTGAGAACAATAGCCTTTCCTTAAAGTTGGTCGGAAGCTTGCCAGCATAGAGACAGTGCATCCCAAGGTGGCAAGAGCGGACGTTCCAAAGGTGATCCTCGATAGAGAGCTGACTTCGTCCATAGGACACAAATTCATTTTATATTACAATATTACACGGATTACGGCGTCTTCAGACGGGGTGTGGGACGAAGTGACGAGGTTCTGGTGAGGGGAGGGTCGTGTATGGAAAAGGAGCTCTTGCACGCGTGACCTTCCTGGCTTGCGCACGTGACGTGTTGAAAAAACCGTCAGTCTCGTTCCGACTACCCGAAAACCGTACAGCAAACCTTCAACGCCATATAAGCCAAGTTTGCGTGCAACCGGCATTCACGAGGGCGTACGCAAGGTCGTGGAAAAGAAACGTGAGCATAGACCGAACCGCTATAGGTATGTGGCAAATTTTTCAAACCGCCGAAGTTCTTGAAGTTCTTCAGCTCAATCCTGATTCTCAGAGGCCTCCCTTTCGATGCCCAAAATTCTGTCCCTAATATTTAAGTATGGAGCGAGGTTGCCCTGGACGAGTAATGGAGGGACTCGAAGACGTTTACCCACTCCTGAAACTCGTGATCCCCCTAGAGTCATTCTATGACGAGGGCTATGAGGAATTATTCACGCATGAAGTAGGTCTTAGTCGATTTTAGCAGGAGGCTCGTCTATGCTGACTTAACCGCTTGGCAGGAAACGTTAAATCTCCTCTTGAATGCGGACTGGGCGAGGTCCGGCAGTATGCAACTCGAGTCAAATCCATTACGTTCGATGACAATCTCGTCAATGTGTTTCCCCCTTCGAAACAAAGAATCGCGCTTATCGGCCTGCACCACCCATACGGAAACTGCCTGACACCGAACGTCCGAACGTTTTGGTGGACGCTGTCGTTCGGCTCAACATTCACTTCAATGATACCTTTTATGTCTCAACTCCTGGCGGAACTTAGACCGGAGCTTTATTTGGAATCCACGCAAACCCGGAGCTGTTCCTCGCCTTGGCCAACCGAACCCCTAGTCTCAAAACATTATCTATCGAAGCGACAGTGTCACCTTCTGACGTCTCTTCGTCACTTTTTCACTGGATTCAGACGTGTCCCAGCTTGGAAAAGGTGCGCATTACCTCGACGATGGCAAATCTTGTCCGTTGTCACGCGTTTGGGTCTCTTGCCAACCTCTGATTCTGCATAGAGTAACGCACTGATCCTATGAAGTACATGGAGCTCAAGAGGAATTAGGCATTGGAAAGGGCTATTTTCGGAACATTAGGCAATCAGGCTGGTCCTCCGGTATCGAACAAGCCAGAGACCTTCTCCAGCGGACGTCACACCGGTTGCAAAGACTAACACTTGACTGTCTAGGGTCACCAAGCCAAGAAAAGGTGGTAACACAAGGGCAGGTCGGTAAGTCCGGAATACAAACATGCGATGGATATGTTGGAAATCACCCCCCATGTCTAGTGTGTGTCCGAATCCGGAAAACGGAAACGGTCTCCTCAGCAGCAATCAAACGGACTAGCTAATCATAGCTGGAATTTAGGCGTCGCGTTCCGCCTTTGAAACTATCCTCGACATGATGTGTTCTTTCTCGCACATCATCGACGTGTTCTGGGTTAGAACATTACCAACCTTCTCTTGTGGGTAATGTTTCTTACCACTGCTGTGGTTTGCTGCCCCGAGCTGGATAGCCTCTCCGGAATCTGACACCGTTGACAGACCCTGTGGACGCGGATGCAGCGTTCAACTCCGACATCCTCCGACCGCTGTCGGCGTGCAAGAGGCTGAGTGAGCTCCGTATTCACTATCCTTGTCCCTGTATCCTTTCAACCTCGGATATTGAGGACATGGGAGCTACGTGGCCGGATCCTAGCGATGAAGAGAGGCCAGGGACACCGATCTCGAGCCTACCCCAGGTTGCAACTGCCTTCCCCAAGATACGCCTTCTCAGACTATACTTCAACCCTAATGAGCCTCTGGGTTCTGCGGGCGACTTATTCCCAGTAAGTCCGTTTAGATGTCTCAGGGAGTTGGATGTTGGTTCCTTTTTTTTTTTTTTTTTTTTTTTTTTTTTTTTTTGTGGAAAGGGTGGGAATCATTTAATGACGAATAAGCTCACCCGCGTCTCGACGTCTGGCGTTACTCGGCCTAAACTCCCGCCTCGCTAGGGCGGTACGTCGGTGCGGGGCCTAAACAGTGTGAGACTCCACCCCGTCGGCCTCGCGGCCTTCGGGGCCCTACTCACTAAACCTCCCCTCTGGTCTCTTGCGATATAACTTCGCGGGAGCGCCGCAGCGAACCCGGCTTTGGAGATAGCGGCGACCACCCCAGTGGCTTGGATCGGGGCTAGCCCTCACCATCCCATCCCTATGGGATGTGTTGCAACGACGCAACCTGGGTTTGCTGGAGGCCTGTAAAGGGTCTCCCGTGTGGGTCCTTCAGAGGTTCGGGTGCCCGCTAGTGCGGCCCTCCCCCCTTTCAGGCTGGCGTTCAAAGTTCGGCTCCCTGGTCACTCCCTTTGCACGGCTACACCCTTTCGTCCGCGCGGAGCTCTTCCAAGGACTCCGCACCTGACCACAAAGGGCCAGGCCGTTCATCCAAAGTCGCAAGGGAACCAATATAATTTGCCGGCCGAGAGCGAGATAACTCGATCCCAAGCCTTAACTGTCTCCGCGTCGCGTCTGCGTTCCGGAGCAGTTTTGGGTCCTTTTAGGCGCGTTGCCGTTAGGTCCTTTTTCGCCCTTGCCTCTATGGAGCTCGTCCATATTGCTTTGGCCATTCTCGTCGTTGGGGTTACCCCATCGAATCTTGCTCTGTTTCGGACCTTCCATATGGCGAAGGCCGTTTCTGTGATCACTGTGGTGTATAATCTCATCGCCGCTTTGTTATCCGTTATTTGGACGCCGGCGGCTAGGATTTCTTCCAAGGTCGGGGTGCCCCCCAACCCGTTTGGGAACCTTCCTGACTTCCTAAGTAGGTCATCAGCTTTATTCCATAGTCTCACCCTCCAGATTGCATCGCCGCATTCTGTGAGGATGTGTCTTATCGATTCCACAGCTCCACAGCTGCAGAATTGTAGTTGTTCCCAGTCTCCACCCCATTTGGCAAACATGATGCCACAGGGTGTTTTCTGGTGAATCGCTGCCCAGAGGAAATCTGAGACTTCCCTCCATACCGCGTGTGTGCGAATACTGCGCCATATCTGTTCGTCCGTCAGGGCTATCCCGTGGAGCTCGCTCATAACTAGTTTTATCCCGTCTAGGGAGATCCTTGTTCTTGCCGGGGTCTGTGATGCGCCCGCCTTTTCTCTAACCCAGGCGTACGCCATTTTGAAGGTCAGAGCTGAGAGTCTCGCGCCAGATACTTGCCAGCGCTCTTCCTCAGGTGTTTCTATCGGTTCGGGTTCGGGTTTTTCCGCTCCCTCTTTTGCTAGTCTGTCTGCTTCCTCGTTCCTGAGGATCCCGGCGTGGGCTTTGACTTTTTCTATTTGTGTGGTCGCTGTCCTCTTCCTCATCTCTTGAAGGGCTAGCCTCCAGAGATCCGAATTTTGCACGTCCAACCAGCCCCGGTCCTCCCATGACTGATGTGTGTTCGCTAGGCCGTTTACCACATATGTGGAGTCAGTCTTAATTGTTAGTGGTTTGTTCTTCGGCGCTTTCTCTAGTGCCCAGGTTACCGCAAAGAGCTCCCCTCTGTTGTTCGTTTGGGGTGTTCCGCCTACTCGGATCGCCTTACACAGGCTCTCCTCATCGCTCCAGATGCCGGCTCCTGCCGTCGCATTTGGTTTACCGTTGTTCAGTGCTGAACCGTCCGTGTAGACCACCACCGGGTATGTCATATTCGTGTCCTGGGGTGGTCTATTCGCTGGAGGGAGGTCTTCCGTCCCTGGCGTCGTAAATATTCTAACTGCAGATTTTATGTCTCCCGTGTGTTTTACTTTAGGGTCGAGGGTAAAGACTCTTGCGCTCTTCCAGTCTCTCCTGTTCCTTTCCTTTCTTCTCGCTGTATGATCGAGGTCTAGGGTGTAGTTTTCCGGGTCGTTCACCGGTGTGGTGTCTCGAATATTAAATTTTCATTTCGTTTTAACCGTTATGAGGTCTACTGCGTTCATGCATCGTACGTGCTCTGGGCAGCCTTCCCTGTTTATCTGGGTGAGGCGTCTTAAATCTCGCATTGACTCTACTCTGTGGTAGATTCTCAGTTGTTTCATCCCGGGCCTGCTCTCTTGCAAGGTCGTTAGGTCTGCCATTCGCGACATCCATACTGGGGCCTGGCCCTTGGTGTCGCTTGCAAAAGCCTGGGCGTCGACTTTGACGCCGTACTTCCTTGCGTCCGCGCTCATTGCTCTAAGGCTGGCGGGGAGCTTGCTCCTATGTCCTTTCTTTTCCTGCCACGTTTGTGTTAGGATCGAGGTTTTTTCTGACTTTTCCGGTTTCTTAGATGTCAGTTTTATGAGTCGGTCTGCGATTCCGCTCCAGAGCGGTCGTATGGCCTCCGGGGCTAGCCATTTTTTCGCCCACATAAGACGGGCGGCTGTTGCCCTATCCGCAAAAGAGGGGACGCCCCAGCCCCCGTTCTTGTAATCCTTATAGAGTTCTGTCATCTTTGTGAGTCCTCTCTTTTTGCCCGCCCACATTACTCGGTGTGTGGCTTTGTCTATCCTTTGAATTATTTCGCGGGGTGGGTCGTTCATCATCATTAGATATTGCGCTCTAGATTGTATGATGAAGGATGAGATTAACTTTCTGCCCTTTAAGGACATACGTTTGTTTGACCATTTCGTGGCGAGAGCCTCGATGTTAGACGTTACTTTGTCCCAAACTGCTGTCTGGTTTAGGTTCGTTCCGACGAAGCCTCCAAGGATTCTTAGTGGTTCGCCGTCTTTTACCAGCCTCGCTCCCACTGGGAGTAGCTCGGCTGTTCTAATGCGGAAGGGTTGCAGTGTCCTCCTTAGGATCACCGCCTCCTTATATGCCTTCGATCCCAGCGGGAGGAACTCAGTCTTCTCCTGGTTAAATTTCGCGGTTGATGCAAGGCACCATTCGTCTGTGATTCGTTTTACCTCAGTCCACTTATCGCTCTTGCTCAGATAGAGTTGTGTGTCGTCAGCGAAGAGTCTCACTAGGAGTCTTTGCACTGCTCCTTCAATTTTCAGGCCTTTTAAGTCTGATCGTCTCAGTGATTCGGCTAGTGGTTCGATCGCAAGGTCGAACAGTAGGCAGGAGAGTGGGTCGCCCTGTCTTACCCCCCTCTTTACCGGGAAAGGGGACGGGGTTACTTGGTTTACGAGTACCGATGTTTCGGCGTTCATGTAGAGATTCTTGACTGTCCAGATCCATTGTTCCGGGAGACCAAACGCTGCGAGGATATCCCACAGGTACGTGTGGTCTATCTTATCATATGCCTTCTCTTGATCTAGAGCGACTAGGCATCCGTCTATCTCTTCAATCTCGCAGTCTGCTATTACGAGGTCAGCTAGTTTAACGTGGTCCAGAATGTCCCTTCCTGGGACGAAGCCGGCTTGGTCTGGGTGGAGCATGTTCTGGACATGAGCTCCCAAGTCGTGCGCCATTGCCCCGGTCTGGAGTTTATAGTCGGTATTGAGTAAGGTGATTGGTCTGTAGTTCGCAATCTCTTCTCTGTCTTTCTTTTTGAACATGAGGAACATGAGCCCTAGAGCGTACCTCTTATCTAGCTCTGCTGTCGTGCGTGTCGCATTCCATACAGTCATTAGTAGCCATCTGATGTCTGGGGTCTCTTTCCCTTCATCATCTTCGGTTTTAAGCTTCGCAAGCCAGTGCTTGTAGAATTCGTACAGGATTCCGTCGGCTCCGGGTGCTTTCCCCATCGCCGCTCTCTTAATCGCCCCTTCCACTTGGAGTATTGTGAAGGGTTCTGAAAGTTTTGTCTTAGCAGCGGACGTGGCTCTCTTGCCGTCCGTCATTGTTAGCATTTTAGCTATCGCCGACCTGCGCGTGTCAGTCATTGGTTGCCGGGCCTGGTGCGTCAAGTGGTATTTTGTTGCTATTTTGGCCATGTCTTCTGTCGTTGTCTTTAACGAGCCCGACTCATCTCGGAGACTCCTAATTGTGGAGCTCTCCTTGATAGATTTACCTATTGAGAACCAGTATTTGTTTACTGATTCACCTTTGGTCATGTATCGCGCTGAGGAGTATTCAGCAGCGCGATCCAACTTGGACTTTTTAATCTCTGAGATTCTTTCGTCGATTGCGAGCGCGCGGTTTTGGAGGCCCACGTTCTTCGGGAAGTCGCGTCGCTTCATGAGGTCCACTCTATCCTTTTCTAAGGCGTGGAGGTGCCGTCCCCTCTCTTTCCTTCTCATCGTCTGCCTGGACGAGGTCACGTTTTTGATTTCGTCCTTAGCTCGGAGCCATGTCGCCACAGGGTCTTTCCCGGTTTTCATGCTTTTTTGTGCTTTGAGAAGGGCCAGTCTGGCCATTTCCATACATTTGTTATCCTCGATATCTTCGAGGTTCATTCTCCATCTGGGTTCGCCGATGAAGGGGGGGTTCTTCTCTAGCAGCTTTACCGCGACGATTTGGTGGTCGCTGAGGCCCATAGACCCCGGCATACTCCAGGATGTAGCCCGCGTTTGCAGGGAATTATCCAGTAATATCCTGTCCAGTCTTGATCTGGAAGTGGATCCGTCTATGTTCTCATGGCTGTTAGTCCATGTGTACTGTTTTGTGCCCGGGTTCTCTGCCCGCCATTGGTCTGCGATCGCTAGGCTCTTCTCTAGGGAAGCCAGCGCCTTTTTAATTCGAGATGACGGTTCCTTCCTCGGAAGTCTGTCATCTTTGTCTGCGACGTGGTTGAAGTCTCCCAACATCACGTTTGTTTTGTTTCTTCTCAAGTCTATTTCTAGGTTTGAGAAGAACTCAATTGCGTCGCCTTCGTTATTTGGGGCGTACACATTCGTTATTTTCAGATCTTCCTGGCCCCATTTCAGGGTCAGGGTATCTGCGCGTCCCGGTTCTATTATTTTGTGGGTCACGTCTTCTCGCTTTGTCCCCGCAGGGATGTTGTCGCGATGTATGATGAAACCCGTACCCGCGCTGTGTGCAGAGCCAGGGTTCAAGAAGCACCAGATCTTCTCGTTGAATGATTCGAGTGCCCGAAAGGCTGTCTCTGTCTCATGAGTTTCCTGAAGAGCTAGAATACCAAGTTTCTCGCTTTTCATGATTCGCGGTATCGATTGGAGCTTGTCTCGCTCCGCTGACCTCGCCGACTTAATTCCTCTGATGTTTAGTGTCGCAAGCCAGATAAAGGGTCTCTTTCCGCCTTTGTCTCTGCGTTTCCTTCCCTTCCCAGCCGCATGTTGCGTGGGTGGGTCGTCGCTTGTGGGTCGTGAGGCGACCCGGCGTGTATTTGACGTGGTCTCAACCCTCTGGTCGTCCTGCGTTCCCCATTCCTCCGAAGAGGCCGGTATTGCGGCTCTTTCGTTCACAGGGACGGTGGCCAGGCCCCTATGGGGGCTTCCACCGAACTCGGCACCGTCGGGGCCGACTCTCTGCCGCTGGGTGAGAGCTGCGTGACCTCCTGAAACGCCTAGCGAGGGCGGTCACGTGCTCCGAAGGTCACCAGATGCATGGATTCCTTTCGGTATTTGATGTTCGTTGTCTTGCATTGTTGAAGGATTGTTGGACGATCTAGGGTTCTGTCGCTTTCCACCTGGGGCGCCTACTAGTTGATCAGTGCTCGTTTCGCGTTCATCACACTCAGTTTCTCGCGGCGGGAACAGTCATTTATCGTGAGGTATCTACAACATTATGTAGCTAAGAGAACTGCGGGGCTAATTACGCCTTTGCCAGCTTCTTGGGATTGACAGAGGGGATCTTCTTCCACTCTACCTCTATGTAGTTCTGTGGCTTGGACTTCGTCCCAGCAATCAGCGACTCCTTCCACCATTCGCAGCAGCCCTGGGCATGCGAGAACGAGATGCAGTGGGAGCAGAAGGGGGATTTAGCGATCCCGATAAGCCCTCTATTCGATCTCCCGATGGACCTCGGCAGAACCCATCCTGGTGCGTTCACGGCCGAGGTGGGTTTGAACCTGACTCGCCAGACTGTCGCGTGAGTCCCCTTGTGCGTCTTATCGCTCCAGGTGACCCTATGGTAGTGCAGATCGGAGAGTTCTACTGCCGACGGCCGATCGATGCTGCCCTTGCACTAGGTGTGGATACATTATGCCGCAGAACCTGGTTAATAGCCACAAACTGATGTGGCATTTCATGGTTAAGGTATGCATGCCCAAAATGAATCCATTTCTCAATGTGGAAATGTTCTTCCCAAACTAGGACCATGATTTGTTCTTGGGGACCTGCTCTCCAGGCAGGGGAATGCACTCTAAGAACACTGCTGCAGCAGCTTCCTGATTAAGCAGGCATGGCTCAATTCTAATTAGTTCCGGACAATCCCTACCTGTTATCTATTCCAAGGTTATCAAATAGTAAAATTAAGGGCTATGAGGGATGTTTATTGAGTGGAGGAGTGCTGTGCCATGCTGGGGCAGCAGGCCATCAGGATGCTTTCCCTACAGGTTTGGCATTATTTGACCTATTTAGATTGGCTGGTAGGCCTAACAAGACTTTCATTGCGATTGGGACATTTATTTGTCTAGAATGATCTCGAATCATGCTGCAAATCATGCTGCCACAGCATCTCTGAGCTGTAAATCTTTTGGGCAATCCAGGTCTGTGATAGCCTCAAACTAACAGAGTGTTTGATAGAGATTTGATGGGAAATTCAAATGCAGAAAGTTTTACCTGAAATTTGAATGGTACATATATTTTTCTGCTGTGGCAGCTGCAATGCTGCAGAATCAAATAGAATTGGCTTTAAACCTACAGTTTGAGGTGTCCTGGTTTCAATATGCACTTTATTGGCAGTCTTATCTGATAATTAGAGTGTGGAATTGGTATGGAGGCAGCACACATAGCCTAATTGTGCTGCCACAGCAACCAATGCTTTCCTTCAAATCTTGGGTGACTGCTGTCCCAGCAAGCTATTACCACTCAAATCTTGTTTGCTCTCTGAGCCTTGCAGCCCCTTTCAGAGAAGGCCTACCATCTGATGCTGTTTACCAATCTGCCTCATACTCCTCAGTTGCTGTGACAGCATAAAGTAGGTGCCTTTGGCTAAATTTAGTGGTTGCATTTCCAGACCCTGAGCTCAGGGCTTTTCAGGAACAAACCTTGCTTGACAGTCTCCATTGCCTTGGGTCTCTCCCCCCCCATGCCCAGATCCTGACAGATCTGCAGTCTGAAGATACCTTAAACTTCAAGCATACTAAAAAGAGGTGATGATAAAGGTTTGGGTGGAGAGAAAACCAGATATTTCCCATGGGAAAGAGCAATAAACAATGTACTGTGCAACTTGATAGTTGCCCTCTTTCTTGCATATAGCTCATGATATGCCCAGACCAATCACAGATAATGAGAGGGGTAGCAATAGAGATTATCCTGAAGGTATTATACCCTTATTAGAGATCATATGACTTCAGTAAAGGCTAAAGATATTCTAGATGATTTGAGCCCCAAAGACAATGCAATTCATTGTATTTTATGCTTCTCTCATCATCTCTGAACTGAAAATAATATCCCTAAGCCATTTAAAAGCTCTGATGGGGCAGCAATTCCAGGAGAAGAAAGATAATTCCCAAGGGCTTACCAGTTGCTATTTTTAGATTTAACTCCCTGCCCAGATTGCTCAAGTATACATGATCTGATAAGAATTTGACATGCAGGATGTAATTATACATATAATTTACCTTCTAATTGAGCAGGATTGGGTGTTTAATAGGCAGTCTTGGGTGTCACACTGGGCTATTTCAACTATGACTGCACTATTAGCCTTCTTACCCTATCATAATGGTCTCATTAAGCCATGATATCTTGGATACTACTTAAGTGAATCAGGATCTAAGCATGCCAGGTTGGAGCAAAGTGTTGTGGGTGCTAAATCATTAGATATCCATGTTGCAAGTTTTACTTCCCTTTGGCAATGGTCAAATATATGTTCATCCTCTACCTGGAGTTTTATAGGCCCTTCTGCTAGTATTTCAAATATCAAGGTGAGGTTCATTAGCATAGATTGGCTGATTTCTTCTGGTTGGAGTGTTCCTAGATCAGGGAGGGGCACCAAACTAGACCCTTCCCTCACAGCACCCTATAGCACTATTATTTCATTACTGTATACCATCCAATCTTCAGTACTAGCTGTCCTAATGCTACAATGGGTAAGGCTCCTAGAGGAAATGGTTGCTGTGGGTCTTTACAAGGATTTCATGTCACAAAGCTTGCTGGGCAAGGAACAGCCCTTAATGAAATCTAGAACCTATTCAAGCAGCTTTAAACTCCTAAGTGAGGGCTTAAGAAGAGTAGAAAGGAGGGTTTCAGTCATTCATTCTGTTGCTTCCTGTCCAAATGCAGGAATCCTCTTGGGAAAGGCAGACACTCCCACAGCTGAATTCCTTGAGATCTAGGACCTAGAATAACATGGCTTAGAAGTTATACCACATAAATTTAAGATCCATATTCAGTTTGGGGGTTTTCCTATGCTAAAAGGCTTTAAGGGGATGTGCATCAATCGTGCTTGCTGGTACAGCACTGTTTGTGCACTGCTGCAGCAGCTTACCAACCATTTATGTGGGTAAGTGAAGCAGTCCACCACCTAAATGGAAGGTAGTTCGTCCCAAAGTGGCTCACTGCATCTTCTCCAATGTGTGTTGTACTTTGTCTGATCCAATTGCTGTGACAGTGCAGCTTTTGTTGCTGCAGCATCATTGGAGGTGGTGAGCTGGAGACTAATACGTACAAGCAGACACAAATGAACAAGGGCAGCAGGCCACCTTAAATCATGTGCAAGTAAGTACATCCTAGGCACCTGGTTCGATTCTGAATACACAATTGTACAGCATATTGATGGATTCGATGCTGTGGCAGCATCTTAGTAAATAGCTGTGTAAACCTGGGTCTCTCTTTTGCCCCTCACCCAACCTCCCCTTCTGACTCCTCACCAATCATCAAGGTACCCCATCTCAAATTATGGTATACAGGTAGGTTCTTTAAATGTCGCTGCTGGGGCAGCAGTGGAATTCAAATACTGACACAAATGTATTCCATCTAATACCCAATGGAATCATTAGCTGCAGTTCACTTGCTATTAGATGTTCTTTGCATGCCTAACCAAATATTGGCCAGTGGTGACTTGCTGTGGCAGCTCCTTGTGGATTTGAAGCTTCTTAAACCAGTTCAACCTGCCTGAGAGACGTTGCACTGAGTGATGCTGACAAGCCTTTGAGCCTGGAGTACTCAGTCTGATGGTGAATAATTGAGAATGAAGTTTCTAGACAGCCACCCTTGATGTGACAGCAGGTGTGATGAAGCAATCAGCAATCTCACTGCTCTCAAACATTTTTGTGGTTTTTTCATGCCTTGTCAATGCTCCTTGCTTTATTGTGCACTTTTAGGCAGTGTAAAATTGCCAACGAAAGTCCTGGGCCAGAAGCTGTGGCAGCAGTGTGGGTGGAGCATTTGCCCTTTGCCCTCCAAATAGCATGATCCCCCTACACATATTATGACACAAGCTCCAAAAGGCCATTTCAACATTCAGAAATCCATTTGTTTTGCCAAGCAAACCTTAGCCATGAAATGCCACATCAGTTTGTGGCTATTAACCAGGTTCTGCGGCATAATGTATCCACATGGACTCGCCCTTGGGTCGTAGAATGACCTTGCCGAGGGTGTTCCAGAGGTGAGGTAGGACGTCGCATTCAAAGTCGCTGCCTCCGCCATGGATGTCGAAGATGATATGTGATCCCCACGTATCGTCGAGTTGGAGCCAGAAGGTGCCGGACTTGGTGCCGTCCCTAAAGGTGACCACTTTGTTCTGGAGAAGCCTCTGTGCGGGTTCTTTGGAGTGGGCTACGATTAGAATTGCTTTCGCGTCTCTGGGGACTGTTGGCAGGCTGTATTCGCTTAGCTTAAGGTTATCGACCAGCTCAAGCGTCTCTAGTTTCAGGACTCCCCATTTGAAAAGGTTCTCCTCTGATTGGGTAATCTTCGTCGTCTTGTAAGCCGAGGCCCAGACGAAGATACCTCCTTTGGCTTTCATCGTGGCCAGGGTGGCCACGACACTGCCGTTGCGTAGGTACGGGTCCCAAAAATTCGACGCATGAATCGACCTTGGGTGTGAGTAGCGGGGGAAGGAGACTAGTCCTTCGTCGGGTTCTTGGTCCGACACTCTCTTGGCGTTCCTGAAGTCATCAATCAACTTCTGGTGCTCTTGTTCGGGTGTGAGTGATTCGGCGAAGGGGTTGTCCCCTTGTTCTGTCGTCTCTCCTGCCGCTGGCATCGAGCCGCTCCTCTCTTGGGCGGTTTTTGCCGTTCTGGCGATCTTCGGCGCCGGGCCGAAGCTTGGTTGTGGGATTCTTCGATCTTCTTCCAGCTCTAGGGCTTGTGATCCTAGGGTGTAGATCAGGGTGAAGCTCGGTCGGGCTTGGCTTCCTCTCGGGGTGGCTTGACCATCGTCGTGGTCATCCATGACCTCGTCGACGATTGGTGAGCTTTCTCTCGTTCTTTTGCCGTTTTCATTGGCGTGAGTAGCGTGTCCCGTGCCAACTCCGGCCGTACTGGTCGGGTTCGTGTTGTGCGGGGTCGACGGTTCTGTGGTATTCGGGGACATTGGTCTCGAGAGTACAGTATGAGTCGGAGGTGTCTTAGAGTGATGTTGAGTCTCTCTTAGGGGGGAGTCCTTCGCTCTTTATACATCGTTGTTGGTGACGAGGGGTCATCAATGTGTGTGCTGCGTCGTGAGTTAGCGGGCCCAGGGGGTTCCGTTGCTCGTACACTTTCAAGGGAGTATTCCCATTGTTTATTTTGCAGCTTTTATGACTCGGTTTAGGATTAAGCCTTTGTTCATATGTGTAGCTCGACGTGTGTCAACCTGATTGGTTCACGTCAAGTGGGCTCTCGTCGTCGTTGAAGGCAGCGGGGGAGTCTTATTCTCTGTGCGCGTCTCCCAGCGGAGCGTGCGCCGAGTTTCGTTCCTGGAGTTTCCAAAGTCGGTCTAGATACATATCCACAGCGTTACTTGTGGTGGATATGTGGGTCGCTTGTGTTCAGCCTCATCATCGTGTGCTTGAACGTCAAAATTAAGATTTTATTTGAGTCGGGACTCATGTAAATCTAATGCTTCGTAGTTCGAAGAAGCGAACAGTCTGCCTCATAATGAGGTATGACTAGTCCGAGAAAGGAGTGGTTGGGGCTCGGACTGCTGTTGTTGCCCCACCGGTGCCCGTAGGCAGTGGCTGCGCTTTCGCGTGCCAGTTGTCTAACTCCCGGATGGGAGGCGTGATGTTCTTGGCCATCATCTCTTGTGATGATGTTACCCCCTCGCCACGTTAAGGCGTCCATCACCGTCTTCGAGGGGGGGATGTTGGTTCCTCATCAGTCCCGAGAAGTGACGACGCATCCGTAGAACTATACCTTGCGCCACTTTTCGCTGCTGGGACACGACCATCGATCAAGGTGGGGTTGTCGGGCGCTCGGTCTCATAATTTCTATGGTTCGATAGACTCCGAGAGGGAAAAGATTGAGCGCTTGGGGCACCTGACGATGAAAGTGAAAGAGGCTTTCCTGAGCAAGCTTTCAAAGCGCTGATATGTCGGGATAGGACTAGTAGATGCATAAAGGGGCATAAAGCGAGCCAGACTCGACTCGTCCCCACCTTCCGACTTGTTTCCGCTCACACCATCGAACGCACATCCTCGAACGTGCCACGCAGAAAAGAAAGCCGGAAGCGTTGATCATCGCTCGAGGCAAGTTCAAAGCCGTTGGCCGACAAGCGAGCCAAAATGCCGAAAGTTTGGAGAGCCTCGCCGGGTCTTTGCTGAGACTCGAAGGCGAGAACATCGACCTCGTCAATTCGGCGGACGACAAGATCATCAGCGACGCTGATTTAGATGTGTTGCTGGATCGGAATCCCGAGGTGTTCAAAGAGCTCGGAATCGGTTGGGGCAAGGAGAAGTAGAAGGCTTCTGCGGATGAAGACGTTGATATGGATGGCAAGCAAGCCCAGAAAACGGAAGGTGTGGCGTTCAAGGTGTTTGGAAAGACCGGTGGATGCGCTGAACAATGGTCTGGAGACGTTGCAGGATGAGTAGAGTAAATTACTTATTTATGCGTTCTGGGTCTATAATTTATTCTGTGTATGTACTTTGCACTGTTTGTTTATATTGATACTGTGTATATTTGTCACCTGGTATGCTGCTCCGTCACGGCTGTAACATAAACGGTTGATTTTTCAATCTTGTACAAAATCTACTAGCCGATCTGTAGTATTATCATCGCGACGGACGAGACGAACTGTGATGGTAAGCGACCCGGGTCGAGAGTCGAAATTGAACTCTTCCGCGACTTTCCCGGTTTCCGCCCGCGTGCCCGTCTCTGCGATAAACCGCGAGAGAGTGGTAAGTGGTGTCTCTGCTTTGCGGACCTCGGCAAGAAGTGCGTTTGAACGGCGTTTACCCCAACCATAATCAAGGCGGTCAGAAATTTCGGCCGCATTTGCAAGTATGGCCGTTGCTTCAGCATACCGATCCTGGTGAAGTCGAACTTCGCCTAGTCCGAGCAACCCATTCACTTGTCCCCAGTCATCCCCAGCGTTTGTGTAGATGTCTAGCGAGTCGCTGTAATACTCCTCTGCCTCATCATACCGAGATCGAGCGCAGCAGATGTCTCCGCGCGCGAGCCATGTCGCGGCTTGACGTAAGGCCTCGTCTTCAAGTAATCCATGCGTGCACTCGCAGATGGAGAAAGATTCGGCCGGGTCGTCCACCGCCGCACCGTGTTTCGCTCGCACGGAGACAATCTCCTCGCCCCCTGGTGGTGATTTGATGAAAAGTGGCTCAGGTATTGAGAATTTTGGCATTGCTTTATGGATTTCCCCTAGTCGAAGTACTGCTTTCGCTCGACCCCAATCGTCCCCAATGGTTGTACAAAGCATTAAGGCATGGGAAAACAATGCCTCTGCCATAGCTTGCTTGGAGTCGATTTTATAGATCTCTATAGCTTGCTTGGACTGGATTTGATAGACCTCTCCAAGCTGGAGTAAGGTGCGTGCGATGACTTGTTTATCCTCATTGAATCGAGCAATGGCCAGGGCCTCTTCGAACATCTCGGAAGCAACCTTGTATTTGCATCGCAGGCGGTTTATATCTCCGAGCTGCCGCAACAAGGGGATGGGCCGAATCTTGGATTCCCCGGCCCTTTTTGGTGTCGGAATGCTAGAGGGCTGATGTAACATTAACCCCAATCTCTAATCCGCTGATATGAAAACTCGACTTACAATCAAGCTAAGTCTGCAACAGCATTCGTTGGATGAAGGTCGTTGGTTTGGATCAAGCCTCCAACATCTCGTCATTACATGGCACAGCTCGCGGATTTGAGAGAACCGGCAATTGTCGTAGATCTCAGGGAGTTGCCCCTGAATGACCTTTATAGTGATGAGTCCTCGATTTTTCGATTCGGGAAAAGGATAGTTGTCTGTCATTATCTGTTTTAAGATACGGAGGTAGTCGAACAAATAATGAGTGGACCATCCGAGTCGTATTTAGTGCTCTCTCCCGCTCACCTCCCAAGCGATCCAACCAAGTGCCCAAATGTCGCTGGCTAGACCGGGTTGCTCGTCGTTCAAAATCTCGGGTGCTGCCCAACGAAAGGACCAACTTGGGCCAGTGAGCGTCAGTTCAGCATTGGAATCTGACAGAGTCACTTCCGGGCTCTTATTTTGCTGGGTCGTATTAAAGCCACGGTTTGCCAAGGTCGCAGGGGGGAGCGGACTAATTCCCAGTTGACGAGCTTCTTTCAGGGCGCGAGCGGAGCCAAAGTCCGTAATAATTGCTCTGTGAGTGGAGTTGACTAGAATATTGAGCTAAGGGAAGCGCCTCAGTCAGCGGCACTCAAGATCGCTGCTCATAAAACTCACAGATTTGAGGTCTCCGTGGCAGATGGGGGGTTTGCGAGTATGGAGGTAGTCGAGCCCAGATGCCACATCCCGAATCTGGTGGTGGGAACGATTAGAATCTACGAGTCGTTTGATGCCAGCCAATCGGGCGACGCACTAACGAAACCCGCTCGGGGATCTCCCATTCACCATTCAGGAGGAATTCGCGAACATTGCCGTTAGCCTCCCAAGGAAAAACCAGCCAGGCTATGCGATTCTTCATATCTTCTACAAAGCCAACTAGCCTAACGATGTGAGGGTGACGCAATCCGTCAACCACATGCACTTCGTTGGCGAACAGCTAGAAAGTCTGGTTTAGTCGTGTCTAAACATTAACGAGCCGAAATTGCTTACACAGAGAAACTTTTTTACATTCATTCCATCTTCGATGTGAAGTTTCTTCACTGCCACCGTTATACCTGAGCTTGAATCACCGTCGACCTGAGAAGGGATGCTCGCCACTGCAACATCGCCCTTTCCTCCCCTTCCTTGGAAATTATGTTCAGCAAATTTGATTGTAGAAATGTCCAGACGTTTTGCTGATATTGTGGAAAAGGCATCTCGCTGTAACAGAAAGTTTAGCAGGGAATATAGGACGCGAAGGTTACTTGTAACTTACCACTAACAACTTTATCTTGAGCCCCGACTCTCGGACATCTTTCTCTGTGAGAACCCCGTCGGCTTGATGAGCCCGCTGAAAAGCTGTGTAGTTTGGAGAAGCATCTTGACAACGCTCCACTGGAGAGGTCTTCGCCTCAGCGGGCTCTAGAAGAGAGCACGACATGCAGCCGCTCTCAAAGATACTGAAGGGGTAAGACAAGCGTATGGTAATACCTAATTTACTGGAGGCTATACGTGCCATATATAGCTGAGTTGATAAAGGGAATCATCACGGTGTCTAGGGTGTTGTGTTTTGTACACAGGGAGAACGCCGTCGGTCGTCCGCAACCTCATGGCTCCGAGGTTACCTGTTGGTATGCTAAAAGGCTTGCTGTGTCTTTTAATTCTTTGTAACTAGAGGGCTGACATCGATATACCACTCTCCCTGTACGCAATAGGATCTAACGCACCTAATGATATGTGTACGCCTTCGGTCGGCCATCCCTCCGATCGGGCAACGGAGTTAGCATACTACGAGGGCAGATTAGTGAGATATCAAACCATAACATGTGCTGAATGTGTGGGGGAAGAGCAATGGATGTCTACAGCGTGCTTGGGCAAGGGAGATACCCCCACTCGACCTTAAGGTGGGCCAAACACTCACATGACACGGAGATGCCCACGTTCAGCAAATTAAACGACCAAACTAAAACTCAAATAGGACCTTCACTGGCCATAGCAAAAACGTGAAACATGTTCTGTCTCGGGCATGACCTGTCCATATCCTTATCAGATATGCACACCCGGTTCGAGCCAGAACATGCGCAGAACACCAAACATCCCCGTACGCGTTTCGGGAGTGCTTATGACATGGTCCAAGCGCGTTTAAACACGAAACATGATACGGAAACACTCCGAAGATAGGCATAAGGTGCGGAACATTCTGTTGCTGTTCAAGCCATGTTCTCTACAAGACATGAGCGTTTCTCTTATATATGTAAGAACGCTTTGAACACCGCACATCCTTTCAAACGTGATTCCGGGTGCGTTCGGGTCCTGAACATGGCTGAGCTTCCCTTGTGTACGGGTCTTAATTGTTTCTGCTAATAGTTAAATAGGTGACAATATGTCTTGCTTCGCACCGTAAGGATTCAGGAATACTGTACCAGACTTTAATTCCAAACCGATGCACATTGACCGGATGCTGCCAATTACAGCGATACTCTCTAATCATAACGATAACATTAATCACTCTCGGAGCTCGTTGGAATTGATGATAAAATCCGACGATGTCGCGAAACCCATCGAACCCTCGTCGCCCTCCCGTGGATCCGACTGGAGAGCACAGCTGGCGTTACAATTGGTTCACCCTGGTGGGTCGGTAAATCCGGTGTTGCCCCCTTCGTAGAGATTCCTCCCTTCGGAAGATCATCTCTTTCATGAATGGCCGTGTCCATGGGGCTCCCTTGTTCGGCCACCTTGCCAGGAGCCTCGCCGGAGACTCTTGAACTCGCGTCGTCGTATTCCAGATTGGAGGCATCCTTTGAGCGGCGGCGAGAAAGTCCTTTATCTGTTGCGATTCCTGGATCGAAATTGTAGTTATTGGGAGGGAAGGAGCAGTGATGTGTCGGCGGTATAGGCGGATGAGCTGATTAACGTCATCTTGAGCGGCATTAGACGGAGCGGAAATAATGCGACCGGGGCTGACAAGAGGTTGGGAAGAGGCCATCAAAACCGCATAGATCGAGATGTACCAATGACGTAGAGGATACCCGTCAATGTCTTGGCTGCTAAACAGAAACGTGTGGGGGTACGATGGTGTTGTGGTGTGACACTGAAAATAGAGTGGAACTTCTAAAGGGACGTATTCAAACTCGTCCGCAAGCTGTGCAAGATTAGTGAGCATGATATTCTGGTTATCAGCATACAATAATCACTTAAGGTGGCATAAGGAGCGTTCGCCCTGGATCAGGCTGGCCTTGACTGACAGCCAGCTGGCGTAGTTCGAAGTCTTGAATCTCATGTTGTATCAGTTGTTGTCGCACCTGAGGCGATGGGAAAATTGTAAATTCTCCACTGTTGTACTGTCGATGGTGGGCGGGACAGACTGCAAACAGGCTGCATGAGCTTGCTGAAGCGTCAGTCTAGTGGGGTTTTAAACATACAGCACACCAGGCTCTCGGGATTATCTTTCTGAAATTCTGCAAGCTGGGGCGACCACCTCCATAGTTCCCCTAGCTGAGGGGTAGGGTTTCAGTCTAGTGACACTAATATGTAAGTATAGAGCGTAGAACTCTTACCTCAGCATTGCCATGCGCGTTTCGAGCGAGAAGGTGAGCAACTTCAACAAGGACGGGCACCCGCACAAAATGCAGGCCTCTCCTAGTCTTTGCCTGACAGCGAACTCTTTGTGACTGGATAGAGTGGAGCTCGCATCTAAGTCAGACATCGTCGTATGCCGAGAGACGTAGTTCTGTTCGGAATCTAACTCTGTCCATCCGCTTCCGGGACTTCGTTATCTACTAAACCCGAGTATCCCCGCGTCCTCTCCGCCATGAGACGGACCACGTGGTGGAAATATCGCGGCCCAAATGTTTGATCTCCCATTTGTTCACCTCCACTTGTACTAGATGTTGGCCCCCTAGCGTAGCTGAACGTCTTTTGGCAGTATACCCGCACTTAAGCAGCTGGATTATCGTGTTAGCGGAGCCCCGACGCCCATCCTACTCGCCATGTGACCTTCCTCAGGCTTCCTCCGGACATGACGCAGGTTGTGCAAATACTGCAGTTGCGATGAGAGGAGATTTTGCCACGTCGTTTATGTGAGAAAATCATGATGAGAGATGGCGATTCTGTCTCGAGGTGCCGGGCACATGGCGCCAAAAGCTGCCAATATCTCTACTCTGAAACGAAAGATTGCAACACCCCCACCCAACGGTTAGTGTTTGCACCCTTGACAGTCCTGTCCTGCCCCTACGCCCCACCTGCGTTGCGCTTTGCAATTAGGAGATTTAGTTGTGAGTCGTAGCGTAGTTTATTTCATCCACTTTTGCCGAATTAGGCTAGCGGTGCAGACCGTGACAAATATCACTCCCGTGCACAGTACTACTGTGGAGCGCAGCGCCAGCACAGGTTCCCTTCCCAGCCACAGACCTTGAGTTCCATGCTCTTACTGTGATTCGTGGGGGTTAATATGAGGGAATACTTTTTGCGTGTTAATCTGACTCGAAACCAATTCTACGAAGATACGAGTACGTTCCGTTGTCGACGTCGATCGGCATTACATATAGCGAGCGGCTCGCATGGACCGACCATGCGTAGGCTCCTCCGATAGCCCCTTTCTCAGGTACTTTTCGGCTTGAGTAGTAACGAGATCAAGAGAAGAGCGCAGCTTGCACAGTTGCACTTCAAGTGGGGCCTTTGTAGAAGGCTGTGCGCTGCGGCTTGAGATTTCCCCCCCTAAGGAAGCACACCGAAGTCTTGACAGGGCGGGATACCATCCTTATTAATATTCGGGATAATGGGCCGATCAAGTGACTCTCTCCTCGCATTTCTTGAACACCACCACCGAGTCTAACCCGACGACCTTGAGACCGACCTAAAGTTTACAGACCCTGGCGCAAATACCAATGCGGGGAACCAATTATTGGGTTTCCCTTCCTCCAATACCAGCTCCCAATAGGAGGACCATGTCATCCTCGACTGTGCGTTTCCAGACAAGCTCAACCACAGCGCCGAGCGTAGGCCAAGGACACTGGGTAGATGATCCGCAGCTGGTCAGTTATTCTCTCTCGTCTGCACATTCTATCATTTGACTCTTTCCTACTGCGTAACAACATAGCTGTATAACGATGTTCCTTTCAAGAATCTCATTGACGCTCTAGTCCTCCCAAGCACAATTGGAACGGCCATCGCCGCAAGTGCAGCCTTCACCATTCTCTCTGCCGACTCGCTTTTAGGCGACGATTCACCCGAGGGGTTGGACAGACGAAAGGAGATGGTCGTAAGCTTGGTATCGTCAACGGCCTTGTTTGCCATTGCCACAGCGATCACCATTTGCCTCCAGGCCCTTTACGGCGGCCCTCCATTCTGCCAAATTCTCATCAAGAAATTGAACCGAGACCCAGAAAAGAGGACGCCGTTTGAACCGTGGCCCTCATGGGACTTTATGCGCTACGTCATCGCGTACAGCGTGGTCTTGGCATCCCTCCTCGCTCTGGTCTTGCATCTAGCCGCGACTATGCTGATCATCGAAGTGTTCAAGCCTTATGGCCCCGCCTTGATCACCCAACTCCTCATAGGGTGCGTGTTTGCTGTGGGCATTGCCGCATGGGGGATCTCGGTGGTCCTCGAGATGCAAGAGGCCAGGCTAATAGTGAGGAAATTGCTCCTTCTGCCACCGGAGCCCTTATCACCTGCTCAACCAACAGTGCAAGCACCCCAAATAGAGCTTGAAACACAAGCTGGGGCGTTCTCATACCGGAGGAGGAATGCGTCGATATGATAGATCACTGTACTTTTTAGACGACATGTAACTTTACGTTCAAGCCCTGCTTGCTCAAATTTTGGCTTAGGGTGTAGTTCATGCTCAAGTAGAGACAACTGTACTCGGAGCTGTGTAAGTATTCTAGGGTTCAAACGGTGGTGGACAGAGCGAAGAGAATTGGCGCTGGTGGTGCGCAGTTTGAAACGGGGAACATGCCACGTAGGATCAGAACATGATTAAAGCTGTCCAAGAATTTGCATTCTTGATTTATAACATAAAATAAAATCTACAGTAGCTCTCAAGTCTGCGTCGTCCGTTTAATATGCATAGCAAAGGTTGCCATCCTATTTATTTCTCCCCATGCGGCTCGATGTCTCACGCTATCTGTCGGCTCCAATCCCCGCAAAGCTCCGTATGTGTAGGAAATATACACAGATTGCGAGCATAGACTCACGAGGTAGAAACCGAGATGAAGAATTTCGCTTTTGGGAACCGGGGAGTGACCGACACTCAGGATTTTCAGCCGAGTGAATTGACATTCAGGGTGGAGGTGCCCTGCAAATGTAATCTGATCCTGCCCGTTGAGATATTATTCAAGGGTCTGGAGGTTTGGCAGATGTAACGCAAACGCTGGAAGGATGGAGAGCTTGGCCCCCATGTGTTCTAAGATCGGGAAGGAGAAATCGGGTTCGGGACAAAGGCTAAGGTTAGTCATCCTCGGCCATGCCTTGCCCATGTTCTCCACGTCCGCCGAGTTGAACTCTCGGGGAAGAGGATAGGCAATCTTCAACCTAGTGAGAAGTTTGCATGGATATACGCTCTCCAGTATTCCGATGGATAAGGCCGTGGCGCCTTGGCTGCGGAATGCGGAACTGAGGAATAACACCAATTCGATGCTGGTTATCATTGGGCAGTGAATGGCGAGGTGTTTGGTGAAGCCAAGGAGTTGGTTTGCCTCTATATCCTTCGGTGCGTGCAGTTCTAATAAGGTGAGACCGGTGAAATTTGTGGGAGTGTCGAAGAGGAAACGTTGCGCGGACGCTGGAGTTGCAGGTAGGGTGAGTTGAACCAAACTGGGGAAGGAGTTCTCGGGCAGCGTCCCTAGCATGCCAACGTTGTTATGTACATTCCTGGAACCAGCTGTTTGATTGATTATTTGAAGTCGGGGCAACGTCTTGATGGTGGCCAATATGCTTGCCGTCAAATAATAAGGAGGCGATTCAATTTTCTCCAACGTCTCCATATTTTTGAGCCAGAGGGCAAGGGCTTTTTCCAAGGCCGGGCCCACGGCCCGCGTCTTGAGGTGAAAAGTTTTGAGTTTAAGTGTACGATTTCGAAGAGTGTTGAAAATTTTGGTGATCTGGGCCTCGTCTTCGTTGCCCAGATGGAGGTTTAGGTACAGCAACGCCCCAGAAAGAAAAGGGATCATCTGGAGAGTCGAGTAAGAGGTCCACCATCCGAGACTCTTTATATGCGGCAAGAAAGATGCGCCATAAGGATGATGGAGGGAAATGATTCCGATAACGTCAAGCCCCAGCTCGCATAGAGCACCGTCTCTGTAGTATTCATCGAAGTCGCCAAAGTTGAGGGACCGCACTCGCTTGGCGTAACACCACTGGTAAGCAGTCGATTTCAAAATCCGTGGGGGAACCCCAAAAACCATTTTCAAAACGGTTGTTTACAGTCCAAGTAACTTTAGCGTAGGAAATGGGGAAAGATACCCATATAGTTCTATATAAAGTCTACCGTTATTTTTCCCATCGAACCATTTGTGAGATATCAAAGAATGTTCGTTTCTTATCCTTCTACCATTTCCCATCCCATTAATTACCATTTCTCACCCTCTTCAGTAGCCCAATTCCCATCCACTATCCAGTTCCCATTTCTCTTGCGTCTGGAATACTACTCTGATTTCCGATTCAGTTCCCATGGCCCAGCGCATTTCTAATTCATTTCCCATTTCCCATCCAG
Organism: Tulasnella calospora MUT 4182; assembly: GCA_000827465.1. Taxonomy (NCBI): domain Eukaryota; kingdom Fungi; phylum Basidiomycota; class Agaricomycetes; order Cantharellales; family Tulasnellaceae; genus Tulasnella; species Tulasnella calospora. Next base: position 242,438 of record KN822955.1, read on the forward strand.
CTCCCATTTCCTAACCGGCGCCAATTTCCCATTCAGTTCCAATGTCGCGCTCTAATATCATTTCCCATCGTCTGGTGCTTACAATTTGATTTTCCCATCCAACAGCCGTTAGAAACCATTTAATGGGAATTATAATCCAATCAAGGGCGTCTTCTAATGCGCAACCTTGCTAGCCTCAATGGCCCTTCCGGTCAGTGTTTATTTGATGATCGCCGTCCCTTTTTGACACGAGAATCTGGCTCGCCCGCATGGCACCCCGCCCCATTTCGCTCAGCTCCCCAAATCATAATAATGCTACTAATCATAGTAGAAACCCTAATTACAAGCGATTAAAAACGAATATATAATATGCACTTAGGTAGTCTCTACAAGTAACTTTATTCTTTGGATAAAGGTTCAACGTGAACGGGGGAGCGTCTAAACAAAAGGGTGTGGAGTGATCAGGGTCTTCAAAGAAAACGAGAACAAGTGGAACCCACATCCTATACCCGCTAAGGAGTGTGTGTTTAACCAAGTTTACTATGTAAGGAGATAGTTTTGAATACAAAAGAAAAACTGAACCACTAGAGGAAAGTACACTGGATAGGACCGCAGTCCGCTCCTTTTGGGCGCGAACCCCCGTAGCGGCAGGGATTATTTTCATTTCCCTCACCTCCGCTGTCACCTAAACCGCCTCCCTTCCCACCACCCATCGTGGGAGGGCAATCATTAACTACACGGTACGCGTTTCCTGAGAGCGCATAAGGGTCTTCGCCATCCTCTTCACATCAGACAATTTCCGCTCCCCAACACGGACAGCTCAGTTGTCCGCATTGGAAAAGGCAATGACAAATCAGACCCTTGGAAGCTCTCCGGGGATTCTGGGCAGTGTCACCTGAGATGCCGCTTAGTCGGCACCTCCAATCGGAAGGAGTCGCTTACAGGGTGGTCATTCATTAGAACAATCTCAGATAAGCGTTTCAGTACCCTGAGATTCGGACCCGATTTTACCGTAAAAAGGGTGCACCCTGAGTACCGTTATACCATCCGTTTGAGACGACGGGCCGTCAGCAGCATCTTCACCCCGGCCCCCTTCTGTGAATAGATAGCTCACATTTGATCATAGCTACAGAATAAATAAAACATCCTTTTGCTTTAGTGTGCACGATTCACTAGGGAGTTACGCGATGCTGGAGTATGAAGTGGGAGAATTACCTTTTTGGGCCGTTGGTTTGGATAAACAACACGACCTATTCAAGGAGTTCAATTGCACAATCAATCCACCGAGACTATTATTAAAAGCCCGGCGAATGGGCGATATAATCCATTCTATTATGTTTTCTCGAAGTGAACCCAGCGAGATGTCTCTCGGTATGGGCTCAAGGTGAGGGGGCAGAATCAACACGTTCAATTTGCACCGCCTGCAGGCTCAATCCCCAGACCCTTCTCCCGCCCCAAATGGCATAAGACTCTCTATAGTAGCTCAAATGCTTACATATGGTGAGTGAATATGTCTTTCACAGTGAGATCTTGCGACAAGGCTTATTGACCCCAGAATTGCCAGTTTAGGCCTGTACGCATGATCTTACCTTTAGTCCAGCCAGATAAATGACAAACAACTATGAGTCTTGTGAGACAAAAAGGTTTTACCACCAGATCCTGAAGGATGCGCAATTCGGAAATCATCTTATAATATTACCACATACGAAAATAAAAGTCATCTTACTGAGGAATTGTTGAACAGGCCACTTTCTTATGCATTACCGGATTTTCCATCTCAAGTATCAGAGTTCGTTTACACTAACAATACTGCTTAAATAATTTTTGTGAGACAAGCACAGCGCCAATGTTATCTTTTCGTGCTTCAGACGCATTTGGTATCAGCGAACACAACCAAGATGCTCAACCTGGCACTTAACCGGTGTGCTCTTTCTCTTCTCAAACAGCCTTGAGTGTTTTTAAAAGCGTTACAATATATTATATATGGGTTTGTCTTGTAATCGATCTTCTAAAATGCTCCACTCACGATGGAACGTGCACCATATAAATCCTGCGTGCCATCGTTTTGTGTCGGAGCGGTGTTTCACCCATAGCTCGCTCAAATATTCGAACTCCACTATAATAAACGACAGATGACTACCTAAACTTTAACTCTATTGTTCCCGAAACTCAGTGCTAAGAAACTCCTTCCAGGGCATTTGTTCCACTGGACGTAGAATCCGAACACTTATTCCCACGCCCTCGTTTTTCCCCTTCGGTGCTATTTCCAGCCCTCACCGTAGGTAAAATTAGTAAGTACAATCAACTATTAGTGCCATGTTTTAAAACAAAGACCACCTACCATTATAGTTTAGAAGAGTTGTATTGAGCAGCCACACCGACCCACTCTTCGTTCTGTGGGGTGAGTACCGTTTCCCACGGTTTGTGTATTCCCTCAACGAGCCCACTCTTTGAATTTATACCATGATGAAAGCATGTAGAGGGAGGTGTACCCTATATCTACGCGACAGGTAACCGACTGAAGTGTAATTATTCTTCTGGGTATCTCTTTAAGGCGGGGGCGGACCCGAAGATGTGAATCCTGCGCCTCTTTTGTTCCTCTGCTCCTCCCAGACCCTCCCTACATCACTAGAATAACCGCTTTCTGTTGAATAGTACCTCTCATACCTAGGAACTACTCTTTCAAATAATACCAAAGGTATTCTAAATGAACTACTCCGCATTCCCACCCGGATAATTCTATACAGTGACCCCTCCTCCGCAAGCAACCCACGGCACCCCTTGCGGAAATGAGCTGAGCTTAGCAATCCCAAGGGTGCCAGGGTCCCCACCTCCAGAGTAGTCACATCGCGCGATGTGACCCCGCCATCGCCATCAGGGACGCGCACCGTGGCAATCTCAACCGGTGTGCCGTCAGGCCCGTCACTGTTGAGGACAACGGCGAAGAGTCAGCGTAAATATTAGCCCTAGGGAAAAATTACCAATAATAATATATAGCTCATTTGGATGAGATCCACGCTTGTGAGCACTGTTCGATTTTTACAAAGTCATTATTTAGCGATCGGTCACTGTTCCTTTTGCGTGGTCACTACGGTGCCCTGTCAAATGATATAAATGTGGAATTGACTACGCATGGAGATTCTCAGAGTATGTATATTTGGGCTAATGAGTTGGTGATGAGTGTACACCCAGAGCCTCGGCCGCTGTCCCCAATGGCGAAGGCGTGTCGGTCGGGATTGCCACGGTACGCGTCCCTGACGGCGATGGTGGGGTCACATCACGCGATGTTACAACTCCTTGAATGGGAACTATTCGAGCATATTTCGTGGGGCAGATGGGAAATGGACTGTTGCTTACATCTATATAATGAGTCTGTCGATGGGAACCTAGGTAGCGTTTGTTAATTGAACGCTGATGGGAACCGATCTGTAAGCCTAGAGCACCAGCTAAGCTGAGAATAGACCCTAGATTCTCAAAACCATTTTTGGGGACTGCCCAGGGATTTTCAAATTTCCTGTTTACTAAGGCTCGGCGTAAAAATGAAAGCGAGGCCAGTCCGCCCCGGCTAGGGCTTCCGACACTTCCTAAAGCATCTGTTTAACCGCCTTCCCTAAGTTCAACCTGTAGTTCCGTACTTGCCTCGAGAAACCCTCGGTCTGTATCATCATCCCGGAGAAGCTGAAGGTCTAGCACAAGCTCCAATAGAGGAAAGATGCTGTCCAAGGCCTTCCAGAGTTCATCCAAAGCTGTATCGCTCCATGTTTTGCAGACACGAGCGGAGATGGCAAGTTCGGGGTCTTCGGAAAAGGAGCAGACGATAGAAAGCAATTCGGGAACAGAAAGGGCCCTCGCTTAGATGAATGAATTAGTTCTGGTATGTCAAAATGCGATTCGTCTTTTCTTACCAGCAGCATTAAATGTAGCGATGGACATTCCCTCGCTGTCCGCTATCTTGGAATCCTTCAACGCTTTCGACCTTCGTTCTGCCGCCGTGTCAGGGGTTCTTTGGCGATTTGAGGCCTGTTTGCTCTTGTTCGCTGGGGTTGTTGATACTTCTTAACCTTGGAAGAGGAGCTCCGCCAAAGTGGAATATTTTTCGATTGGTTTGCGGCGTCTTTGGAACTGGAAAGAAGGTTGAAACAAAGAGAACGGGACGAAAATGGGTGAACAGGGTGCACAAACAAATGCAATCTACTAGCCCCCTCAGACGCACTGAGCGCCACACCCTCCAATGAGCTTCTCGGCTTTCTTGTCATCCTTGTTGAAGTCTCTGTTAGCCAAAGCGAGCTCCTCTTCTGTCCCACCCAACACTGTATTCTTTATCTCAGAGCGCCAACCCAATGAGATGTCCAACTCGGCATCGCGATTGACTTTGTCGTCTGCCAAATCAACGGCTCGTCTTCGAAAATTACTGGTAGGAGGAGAGATTGGACGGGGCTTTCCTAACCTCCAGCCTTTGACGAAAAACTCGAGCGTTTTCCCTTGGGTCCCTTTCGCGAGATCGTTGACGTTACTAACTATACGATATCGATACGTTCACTATGGATATTCTTTTGATATACACAATATAAAGCTACTTATTCCTCTTGGGGGTCGTCAGGATCACGCACAAAATCGGACGACGTAGCGAATCGCATGGAACCTTCCTTGCTGTACGCAGCCATAGCTGGAGTCGAGCGAAGCCTACCGGAAAGTGCAGCGGGAGTTACGACTGGATCATCATCATAGTCTGATAGATCAGGTCTCTCCGTGCCCGTGGATTCGCTTTTGAGGTCATAACTTCCATCGCCGGGATCCTCTCCTTCAACCTCCTCCCCAGCCGCTTCAGAACCTTGGGCCTGCGTTGCCGTATGGCGTTTGTACAGATTAACAAGCTCGACGACTTCGTTGAACGCTGCATCAGACCGAGCAGAAAGAAGGCGGTCCGGGTTGCGGAGAGGGTCATAAGCGGCCATCAAGGCGGCGTAGACTGAAACTTCCCAACGGCGTAGGGGGTACTCCTTCATGCCCACGTTCTGGCTATTGTAGGCAAAGGCCTCCTGCAGCAATGGCGTCTTGTTGTGAAATTTGGGGTAGTAGGGAACTGTTATAGGAACGTATTCGAACTCATATGGAAGCTGCGCAATGTTTGCTGAGAGTGGGATGTTGGGTATTAGGGCGCGATAATCACCTCTGGTGGCATCAAGAGCCTTCGCCCCGGATCAGGCAAGCCCGTATTGACGGCTTGCTGCCGCAGTTCGAAGTCCCGCACCTCCTGTTCCTTGATTTTTTGACGCACATGAGGGGAGGGGACAATGGTGAACATGCCGGCTTTATATTCTTCATGGTGGTTAGGACAGACTAAATACGGGCTGGAGTGAGCCCGTTGAGACCCTATATAACCTGTCCGGGCTTACAGCAAACGAGGTTCTCAATTTGATCAATCCGAAACCATGCGAGATAGGGTGACCATTTTCGTAATCTTTTGACCTAAGATAGGTGGTTCTTTGAGATGAGTAACTCCTAAGGTGTAATTCGAGAGCGCAGAATCCTCACCAAGGTGTTACTAGCGAGAATCTCGACAACATGAACGACCGCTGGATAGCCGCACAGGATGCAGGCTTTTCCAAATTTCTGCTTGACAACGGAATTTTCGTCACCGGAACCCTCGGAACTGCTTTCGAAGTCAGACATTGGGATGGTGTGGTGTTCGCGATCGGGTGACGCGAAGGTCCGGGATCCAAACATGTGGGAAATCGGACATGTCTAAATTCGGAAAGCGGACGTTCGTTCTCTCAGCAGCGAACCCAAGCGATCAGCGTATCACGGCAGAAATATTGTCGTCGCGTTTTGGGTCTGGAAATTTAAAGTCCTGAACATGACGTGTTCGTTATGGCCGTTATCCATCCTTCAGTCACACCGGACACCATAGTACACACTGTCTAAGCTCAAGGTTCTCGGTCTATAATGGACAATAATAACGACTCCAACAGCTTTCAATTCTGCCCTGCCAGTTTGACCCGCATGGCAAAAGCCATACTCTCTCCCACGTCTTCCCATGCCTTTTCACGTTCCGCCGTATCAGACGGCATCGTCACCTCCCGCCAAGTTCTGCGTCCATAACCAACACCGACTGTCTCCGAGCACAAGCTAGCGAGGTAGAATCCAAGATCGCAAGTATGGGTTTTGGGAATCGGAGAAAGACCAACCAGTAGGGTTAGCAGCTGAGTGAATTGGTACCGAGGGTAGAGATGCCCTTTAAATGCGACCCGGTCTTGCCCGTTGAAGTATAATCCAAGGGTTAAGAGGTGTGGAAGGTATGATGCAAACACAGAGATGATGGAGAGGCTGTTGCCCATTTGCTCTGAAACATAGAAAGAGAAATCAGGTTCGGAGCAGAGACAGAGATGACGGATCCGTGGCCATGCGCGCGCCATGTTGTCCCGGCCCACGTCGACTGGGCTGAGCTTGAGAGGAAGAGGATTTCCGATTGCCAACGCATTGATATTTTTGCACGGGTATAGGCTTTCTAATATTTCGATGGGCAGGACTGCGGCGCCTTGGCTGCGGAAGTCGGGGCCGAGGAAGAAAGCGAGGTCGATGGTGTTAATCATTGGGCAGTGACCGGCGAGTTGTTGGGTGAAGGAAAGGATCTGGTTCGCCTTGATATCCTTTGGTGCATGTAGACGTAATGCAGTGAGTCCGGTGAAATTGGTATGAGAATTGAAGAGCAGATGTTGTGCAGCTGCTGGCGTCACAGGCAAGCCGAACCCAACCAAACTGGGGAAGGAGCCGTCAGGAATCGCCGCGGGGAAACCGGCGTCATTGTATTGATAGCAGGATTTAATGTTGGTTATATCAATGATTTCAAGTCTGGGGAATGTTCTGATGGTGGCTAAGATCCGTGCCGATAAATAGTAAGGCGGCAGATTAAGTATCTCCAACGTCTCCATTTTTTCGAGCCACAGTGCAAGGGCTGATTCTGAGGCTGCACCAAAAGCTTTCGTATCCAGACGAAAGGTCCTGAGTTTAAGAGTACGGTTTCGGAGGGCATTGAAAGTTTCTTTGATTTGGGCGTCACTTGCGCTGTACAGCTCCAGGTTCAGGTGCGTCGAATCCTCGGAGAGAAAAGGAATCATGAGGAGAGCAGACCAGCCCGTAGACCAGTCAAGTCTTCTCAGACGGGGCAGGAGGGACGGTCCATAGGGATGATGGAGGCAAATGGATCCCATCAAGCCATATTCCAACAATGGTGTATCCAGGTTGTCAAAGTGGAAGAACTGCACTCGCTTGGCGTATGAATGAAAGCGAGGCCAATCTGCATTTGCCAGAGCACTTGATACGACCTAAATCTCCTGTTTAGTTGCCTTTGTCCCGGTTCAACGCCGAATCCGTAATTACCTCGAGATCCGCTGAGTCCCGGCTGGCAGCCCGGACAAGCTCCGAATCCATGAGAAGTTCCAGGAGGGGGAAAACCGAGTCCAAGTCCCTCCAGAGCTCATCTAAAGCTCGATCGCTCCAATTTTTACAAACACGTGCTGATCTCGCAAGTTCGGGTGCGTCAGAGAAGGAGAAGATTATATACAGAAGTTCAGGGATAGCAAGTGTTCTCGCTTTCGACGGGTCAATCAGCTTCGGCATCTCAAAAGGAAAGAATCGGCACTCTCTTACCTGTAGCGACAGCCACTTGTTCGCTGTCAGCGGTCTTGGAGCCCTTCAGCGCTTTTGACTTTCGTTTGCCCGCCATGTTGGGGAGTTTTTTTTCGGTGATGTTGGCCCTGTTTGCTCTCATTCGCTAGAGCAGCTCTTTTTTTTTTTTTTTACTTCAGAAGAAGAGCTTCGTCAAAGTGGAGGATTTCGCAATTGGTTTGAACTTTGCAGCGTTTTCGAAAGAGGGGAGGAGGCTGAAACGAAGATGACCAAAACGCGAAGCCACGCAAACACACAACACGGCGACGATAAGCGTCACACCCTCCAACGAGCTTTTAGGCCCCCGTACCAACAATGTCGACGCCTCTATTAGTAGCCAAAACTAGTTCCTCTTTATCCCCAATACCGTGTCATCCAAGGCCAACTCACGTTTCAAATCGGATGGTCCTGGCATCAACCAGAGCTGAGCGCTTTGCCGGTGGCATGCCCAACTTGGGTAGACTGGCGTACCCATTTTGCTCATGTTTTTGCCCGTCAGCATTAATGAGCGATGTACATCACAAAACATTTGGTCCTTTCATACAAATTGAGCCAAACTCCAATCCAACATAACTGCGCGATCGAGTCGACACAAAAACCACGACTCGACACAGGTACATTTCCTCCTCCTACCCGATTCCTACAGTTTTACTCATATCGTATATACTCGACATCATTGTACTGGACCGGTTTTGGTAACCCTGCACGAACGTGTGGCCGTATCGATATATGATATAACTTGAAGAAAAATATCGTCGGGGTGAGGGTCGTCGACAGTCTAGTCCCCGTTGTCGCCGCCGTCAGGGTTCCCTTTGGCAGGCAGTGGCAGCCTGCAGCCGTCAAATCGTGTTTGAGACAGATGTGTGCCGGCTGTTGAGGGTCTTAGGTAGTGCGTTGTCTTACGGTCCTGATGATCCTTCGGGTTACTTACTCGGGCGAGCTCGATATCGGTTGTTTATGTGCCGATGCCGGTGCACGTGACGCGGTGAGGCACCACCGATGATGTCAACGAACTCTCGCTTGATGTGTTGACGACATTAACAACTTCTTTTTTTCCTCGTCGAAATGTATCGCATTTTATTTCATTATCTCCTTTCTGATCGGAGGGGGCGTGCATTCAAGGTAGCGAGACCATCAGTGCGGTGCCCCAGTCACAACGGCCAAAGGGATGTCAGGTGCGATTGGTAGGTAAGAGCCGAAGGCGATGTCGCTGATGTTAGTGGCCATTCCACCAGGCAGCCAATCGGCGCTTCCTTAAACCCGTCAAACCCGAGTATGGCGCGCCGTTTTACTACAGTTAGAAACCTCGAGCACGTTATATATATATGTGCATATAATACGAGAAATGTACTTGGGTTCGTTGTTCGTCCTCCTTCCCCCTCCCCCGGTGCCAGCGCCGTGGACATTGCCATCACCCATAGCGGCGATGACGGGGACACGTCGCGTGATTTGACGGCTTTGAGGTGGGGTGCCCGCGAAAGGGGGACGTTTGCAGGATAGAATCACCCGTAATTGCCAGCGCGCATAGCAGAATGTTATCACTTATGTCCAAAGAGCCTAAATATTTCATCGCTTTCCTTATCAACTGAGTCCATACTGGCGGTTGCTGTCGGTTGCCGAATTGTCTGTTGTCGGTTGTAGTTGCCGGTCGTGGTACTGCAAACGGCGCGCCATACTAGGCTTGCGCTCCATATTCGTTCACCACTCCAACGGTCAATCTTTGGCCACTGCTATTTCTCCTTCCCTTTATAACCGCAGCAATACGAGCGTTTCTCCTTCTAGTGCCGGTTACTCTCGACTCTACACTAGTGTCCCTCGAACTCGTACAATGAAACAGCTAGTCTCCAAGCTCCTCGAACCCTTCCAAGAGATTCGCGAGCTGACGCCGACGCCTCGAACGTCGACCAACCCTCAGGATGCTGACACACTGTATCCCTCTGGTGGACAGCAGCAAAATGACGTGGTAACAAGTTCCACCAAGCTTTCCGCAGTAGGTCCATTTCTCGTTCGGAGGTGGTGAAGACGCTTGACAAACTGGGGGTGGGGGGTGTACAGCGAGAGAGACTAGACAGGCTGCCGACGTTCCGAATAAATCCAAGTGCACTCGGTGCTGTCCCTTCGGGGGGGCCCAAAGGCGGCGGCAAAGCCGACGTAGCCCCGGCGACGCTTAAACGGCAAATATGGGGCCGCAAGAAGCAAGTAGCAGTGAAGAAGCTTCGAGGCCACGGAGGCATGGATTCACACATGTTCGAAAATGTAATGATATCCATACTTCCCAGGTGTAACAAGACACTTAGCGCCACATTCATAGGCTTTTGTTCACGAGGTCGAGATGATGGCTGGACTGTCTCACGATAACATCGTCCGATTCTTGGGGTTCGTCGAAGAGTTCCAAAACGGCAAAGCTTGGATAGTTATGTCCTTGGAGCTTAATGGAAACGTGAGCGAGTTTCTTGGGGCGAGAAAGTGCGAAATCCCCGAACGTATTTCTCTTGTAAGTGACTATTCGGCGGGAAGGAGATTTGCAGTGATTCCAAAACGTGTTTATCTCAGATTCAGGATACCTTTGCGGGGCTTCAATACCTACATACTCGCCAACCGCCGATTTGCCACGGCGATCTCAAGTCGGTGGGTTGACTGAGCTAGCCTCATATTTCATACCACATCTGACCTCAAGGGCATCAAAGCTCAACATTCTCGTCAGTTCATCATATCGTGCAGTTATTACGGACTTTGGCTCAGCTCGTGTCGTAAGAGAGTCGGGAAACGGACTAGGGGCAAAGAGCGGTCCAGCTCCTGAGGAGGATTGCCAACAAATAAACGTCGTTGCAACCGGAAATCAGCTGACCTTAACCGGACCGGCTTGGTCACTCCGTTGGGCGCCTCCCGAAGTCGTCAATGGAAATCGCCCAGGTTTATCGAGTGACATTTGGTCGGCTGGATGGGTGTGCTGGGAAGTAAGCTGAGTTCGAGAACCTCAGAGCTCGAGTCGGAGCCACTAACTTAATACGCCGGTTCCCTCGACAGATAATGACGGAGAAACTTCCGTTCTCCGAACTTGATTCGGGGACAGCTATTACGATGCGGGTGATTGGGGGCCAAGTGCCTTTGGCGAGCGAAGACGAACACCTATCGCAGATCGTTAGGCTTTGCACTTTGATGACAGACTGTTGGGCGTTCAATCCACGAGAGAGGCCGACTATTGCTAGATGTTGTGACGACGTTAAATGGGTCGTGAGTCTGAGAGCTGTTTCTATAGGGCAGTCTCTAATGCAACCTCCCTCCCAGCCGTCAATACCCCCGCAAGGTGGGGCGCCTTCGGACTCCAAAGTCGTAGCCAATCGACTCTTGTTACAAATTGGCCGCACGCACCACTTGCATGCTCGCTACAATCATGCCGCCTCGCTGTTCCAGCAAGTACTCGACAGTGCAAACAATAACGAGGATCGAAAGGAAAGGTCAGAAGCCTTTTACTGGCTGGGAACCGTGTCGGCCGCTCAGTGTAAATATCCTGCGGCCGAGGATTTTTACACACAAGCGCAGGAAGCGTACGCCATTATCAGGAATGACCTGGGTCGAGCGAACTCGCTTCGAGGCCTGGGAGACATCTACCATCTTCAATCCAAACTCACCGAAGCCGAGGAGGCGTTTACTCGTGCCCAAGGAATCTACGATGCTGTCAATGATGACCAGGGTCGAGCAAGCACGCTATGTGGATTAGGTCACATCTATCGTCTTCGATTCGAGTACAACCGAGCCAAAGAAACGTTTAGCCAATCGCACGATATCTATGCTCGCATTGGCGATGGGCAGGGCCGAGCGAACACGCTTCAAGGGCTTGGAAGCATATACCATCTTGAATCAAAATTGAAGGAAGCCGAAGAGGCCTTTCGCGAAGCAAAGAACACGTACGCTCGCATTGGGGATGACGCAGGTCTAGCAGAAGTATTAGTGGGCTTAGGCGCCCTTGACTGCGATCGACGAAATTACGCTGAAGCCGAATCGACGTTTACTCAAGCCTTGGAGATTCACAGCCGTATTGGAAATCAGCGGGGACAATCAGTCGCATTCCACGGGCTAGGAACTGTCTACTTACGCCAATCCAAGTACACAGAAGCAGTATCGACGTTCGTAAGAGCGAAGGTCATCTACGCTTCCATCGACCATCCTGAGGGTCAGGCAAATAGCTTACACGGCTTGGGAAAGACCTACCACCATCAATCCAAGTACAGCCAGGCGATATCATCATACACCGAAGCGCAGGAGCTGTACGCTCGGAGTGGAAATTACGAGGGTCGAGCGAATGTGTTGTCCTGCTTGGGAGAGCTCTACTGCCGTCAGTCCAAGTACGACCGAGCCACATTCTCCTATACCGAGGTGCAAAGAATTTACGCCCGCATGGGTCAGGACGAACGTCAAGCGAATGCCTTGTGCAGCCTGGGAGAGGTCTACCGCCATCAGTCCAAGTATGACGAAGCCACTTCGTCCTACACCAAGGCACACATTATTTACGCCCGCGTCGGTCAAGACGAACCTCGAGCGAATGCCTTGCGCAGCCTGGGAGAGATTTACAGCCGTCTCTCCAAGTACCACGAAGCCACATCGTCCTATACCGAAGCACAAAAGATCTACGCCCGCATGAGTCAGGACGAAGGTCAAGCGAATGCTTTGTGTGGCCTAGGAGAGGCCTACAACCGTCAGTCCAAGTATAGCGAAGCCACATCGTCGTACAGCGATGCGCAACGAATCTATGCCCGTATGGGTCAGGACGAAGGTCAAGCGAATGTCTTGTGCAGCCTGGGAGATGTTTACCTCCGACAGTCTAAGTACGTCGAAGCGACATTGTCATACACCGAAGCGCAAAAGATCTATGCCCGCATGGGTCAGGATGAAGGTCAAGCGAATGTCTTGTGCAGCCTGGGAGAGATCTACTACCGGCAGTCCAAATATGACGAAGCCACCTCGTCCTACACCGAGGTGCAAAGAATCTACGCCCGCATGGGTCAGGATGAAGGTCAAGCGAAAGCGTTGTGCAGCCTGTGGGAGATCTACTGCCGGCAGTCCAAGTACGACGAAGCCACATCGTCCTACACCGAGGTACAAAGAATCTACGCCCGCATGGGTCAGGACGAACGTCAAGCGAAAGCCTTGTGGAGCCTGGGAGAAGTCTACAGCCGTCAGTCCAAGTACGACGAAGCCGCATCGTCGTACACCGAAGCGCAACGGATCTATGCCCGCATGGGTCAGGACGAAGGTCAAGCGAATGCCTTGTGCCGCTTGGGAGAGGTCTACCGCCGGCAGTCCAAGTACGACGAAGCCACATTGTCCTACACCGGTGCGCAAGAGATTTACACCCACATGGGTCAGGTCGAGGGACAGGTGAATGCTTTGCACGGCTTCGTAGTCCTCTACGACGATCAATCTAAAGCTAGCGCCGCTAAAGAGTTCTATACCGAGGCACATAAAACTTCTGCTCGCATTGCCTACGATGAGTGTCGAGCGAAGGCCTTGTGCAGCCTCGGAGAGCTCTATTGTTGTCAGTCCAAGTACGACGAAGCCAAATCTTCCTACACTGATGCGAAGGAGATCTACACCCGCATCGGTCAGGACGAGGGTCGAGCGAATACCTTGTGCAGCCTGGGAGGGGCCTACCTCCGTCAATCCAAGTACGACCAAGCCACAGCATTCTACATCGAAGCGCAGGAGATCTACGCCCACACCGGTCAGGACGAAGGTCAAGCGAATGCCTTGTACATCCTGGGAGAGGTCTACTGCCTTCAGTCCAAGTATGACAAAGCCAAATCCTCCTACACCGAAGCGCAGGAGATCTATGCTTGCATCGGTCATGACGAACGTCGAGCCAATAGCCTGCGCAGCCTTGGAGAGGTCTACCGCCGTCAATCGAAGTATGACGAAGCCACATACTCCTACACCGAAGCGCAGAAGATCTACGCCCGCATCGGTCAGGACGAAGGTCAGGCGAATACCTTGTGCAGCCTAGGAGAGATCTACTTCCGTCAGTCCAAGTACGATGAAGCGCAATCCTCCTACACCGAATCGCAGGAAATCTACGCCCGCATGGGTCAGGACGAAGGTCGAGCGAATACCTTGTGCGGCCTGGGAGAGGTCTACCGCCGTCAATCCAAGTATGACCAAGCCACCTCCTCCTACACCCAAGCGCAGGAGATCTACGCCCGCATCGGTCAGGACGAACGTCAAGCGAATACCCTTTGCAGCCTAGGGGAGGTCTACTGCCGTCAACACAAGTTCAAGCAAGCTACATCGTCCTATGACGACGCGCAAGAGATCTATGCCCTTATCGGTCAGGACGAACGTCGAGCCAAGGCCTTGTGCAACCTGGGAGAGGTCTACTGCCGTCAGTCCAAGTATGACGAAGCTGCATTGACGTACGCCGAAGCGCAAAGAATATATGCCCGCATCGGCCAGAACGAAGGTCAAGCAAATGCCTTGTGCTGCCTGGGACAGGTCTACCGCCGCCAATCCAAGTATGACCAAGCCACATCCCTCTACACCGAAGTGCAGGAGATCTACGCCCGCATCGGTCAGGACGAACGTCGAGCGGATACCTTGTGCGGATTGGGAGAGGTTTACTGCCGTCAATACAAGTTCAAGCAAGCCTCATGGTCTTACATCGAAGCGCAGGAGATCTACGCCCGCATCGGTCAGGACGAAGGTCGAGCTAATACCTTGTGCGGCCTGGGAGAGGTCTGCCGCCTTGAGTCCAAGTACGACGAGGCCACATCGTTGTACATCGAAGCGCAAAAGATCTACATCTGCATCGGTCATTATGAAGGTCAAACTGAAGTCAAGCGGTGCCTGGAGCTTGTCTCCCGCTTGAGCAACGTCGCCTAGGTTCGTGATCCATCATCCAAGCTCCATATATCCACCTTTGTACCGTCCATGACGATGGTTGGCCGAATGACTCTAAAATGTGACGCTTCGCTTTTAAACTAAACCAGATGACAAATGTATATAGTATCAATATAAGCAAAAGGTGCTTAATATATACACGAAATAGATTATAGACCCAGAATGCATAAATATGTGATTCGCTCTACTCATCCTGCAACGTCGCCCCAGGCCATCGTTCAACGCATCCGCCGGCCTTTCAAACACCTTGAACGCCACGCCTTCCGTCTTCTGGGCTTGCGTGCCATCTATATCAACGTCTCCACCCGCCGAAGCTTTCTCCTCGGGTAGATACTCATTTGCGAGGCTTCGAGGGCAAAGTCCCTCGAAGCTAGAAAAGTTCTAGAAAAGGAAATTCATTCGATCGATGATATAATAATGTAAGTTACTAGTAGTCATCGAAGCGATCAAAAAGTGTACATAGGATACGAGAGAAGCACGAAACACAGAGGAAAGATGATGGCTACAATTACATGGTGATCCTAATTTTGGTTATTGCATCGTTGTAAAGAAGAAGGGGGAGGAAATGAGATCTTGTGGCTTCTCTACGATCAGCCAGGAGTAATAAGGTGACAGTGGACAAGAGCCAAGCAGGGAGAGAGGGAAGGAAAAAAGAAGCCAAACCAGTATCTGAGCATGTTAGTGTCGTGGTACGGAGCCTTAGGCGAAGACGTCGTCAAACTCCTGTTCCACAGCCTCGGCAACTTCCTTAGCGGTCGCTCTCAAATCACCAAGCCCCTCAATCTCCAGCTCCCCAGCAGCATCCTCGCTCTCCGGTCCATCATCCTCGCTCAAAGTGGTGGACGACGTGTGAGAGACGGAAGGCGCGGGGACGGCAGCACTGGCAGCGGTGGTCGAAATTCCAAGCAACGCGGCTTCGGAAAAGGGAGACGGAGAGCGAGTGTGGGGTTGGGTGCTGACCTCGCCGCCGTGAACACCTTCTTCTTCGCCGGCTTGATGATGGTGGTGGATGGAGGTAGCAGCGGAAGCGTCGACGAAGGTGGGACCCATCGCAGCGTACGAGAGAACGTCCAACCCGCTGAACTCGTCGTCTATGCTCGGACGCCTAGACAAGTCCAACGCTCCGAACGTCTCGGCGGTCGCGCTGGTCGGAGCGCTTGGAATGTGACGATGGTGAACAAGTCCAGCTTGGAGATGGTCGAAGTGGTGGAAGGAAGCGGCACCGGCAGGAGCCGACATGGCAGGAGGGACGGTGAAAAACGCCTCGGTCGCGCTCGAGGGAACGCTCCCAGCGGCAGTCATGCCATGATAGTGATGATGATGAGAATCGAAGCCGGTGACGGAGACGGCGGAGAGGAGAGCGGGGCTGCTGCCGCGGTAGTCGCTGAAGTTGCTTCCACTCAAGTCGATGGCAGTGGGAGCACCGAGGCGGCGGACGCCTGCACCGACGCCGACGGTCGAGCCGAGGGGACGAGAAGAAGGGAGAGGAGAAGGAGACTCGGGGTCGGGAAGGCCGATGGTATCGAGAGCGGGAGAAGGAGCGGCTTCAAGCTTGATCTGAGGCAAACCTTCCTGTTGATCTTGGGCTTGGGCGGCGGCGGTAGACTGAGCGTAAAGAGAGGCGGCGTTGGGATCAGCAGCAACGTAGAACGGGTTGAACGAGGACGAATGAAAAGCGGTGGCAGGCAAAGAGAGATGGAAGGGAGGAGCCGACGTGCTCGGAGCCATGCCGGCGCTGGCAGGGAGATAGTACCCGTGAGGAGCTAGACCGTGCATGGCCCAAGCAGCAGCAGTCGCAGACGCATGAGGATAACCAAAGTCCCCACCAGCGCTCCGAGCCAGACCGCGGTTCATCTCGACCGCACCAGGCATGGCACCGAGGTCGTGGTGAAACGTGGCACCACCGCCGGCGGCAGAAGTCGACGACCCATCCGAAGCCCAGCCTTGAGCCTGGTGGTTCTGATCGACAGCGCTGACGACGCCGGTGGGCACGTTGGCACCGCCGTACCCGGAATCGGACAAGATAGACGTGAGAGAGCTGGTGGTGGTGGTCGATCCCGAGGCGTCGCGGAACATGGGTTTGGCTTCGAATTCTTCGAGCGCACCGGGGGTGAAGAGGGGAGGTGCGGTGGCGCCATGGGACATGTTGGGTCCGGTCAATTGCATGAGAGAATGTGGTTGCTGCTGAAGGGGCGCATCGTATGAGAGGAGAGGAGGGCTGGGGTGAGCGAAGAGTCGAGGATCGGGTTTGCTTGCGCTGGCGGTAGCGGTGGCAGCAGCAGCCGCGTTGACGCCCGAACGACTGCTTCCCGCCGAGCCTCGAGGACTGGGACCACCTCGATTCCGAAGTGGCGAAGTGATAAAGTCGATGTACTGCTCTTCCGTTCCATGATGGCTTCCGCTGATGTCCTTGAGCATAGCGACGAACTTCTTGGGATTGTTGCTCCGCTTCAACACGCACGTCGGACACGCCTTGACGAACTGCGCGACGAGCTCCTTGGGGATCCAGCTGTAATACCCTTTAATCTGAGCGCACGTCTTGTCCCTCCCTCCGTGATAACACTCGCCGTGGCAGTGAACGAGGATCTGGTAGATCTGTTCCT
This sequence comes from Tulasnella calospora MUT 4182, assembly GCA_000827465.1. Classification (NCBI taxonomy): domain Eukaryota; kingdom Fungi; phylum Basidiomycota; class Agaricomycetes; order Cantharellales; family Tulasnellaceae; genus Tulasnella; species Tulasnella calospora. The sequence continues at coordinate 259,579 of KN822955.1, forward strand.
TGGCGGCGACGGGTTTGTCGTCGTGCGTGACGGTGTACTCGCTCTGGAAGCAAGCGAGGATGAACATCTTGCGAACCCAAAAGCGGAACTGAGGGGTGCCATAGGTGGTGTTTGTCGGGTCCATGAGGACGGCGTGGATGCAGTCGTACATCTCTTGGGTGATCAAGGCCTTCTCCTGCTTCCTCTGACTCAAGCCCCCCAAGTAGTTCTCCAGAATCTCCTCGAATTCGTCGACGCTTGGGAAACCTTGATAGCTGCCGTTCACGTCGGGCTCGAGGGCGTAGGTGCCTTCAGGGTTGTCTGAGCTTGGGTTGGCGGGGATGGTGCCGAGGGATGGGATGCCGGGAGCGAAGTCGAGCTGACGAGGAGATTGATCAGCGGCACGGTAAGCGGGTTGGACGTAGTTGTCGCGAGGACCGTAAGGTTGGCTGGTCTCCTTGGCGTGGTGGCGCCTCTGCGCAGATTCGGCCCGGGGCATGGCGGCGAAGTGGGAATTGGCGGATTATAAGGATGGGGTGGAAGAGGGAGGAGAAATTAGGAGAGTATGTCTGCTCAGTAGGTTGGGTGTTAGTACACGACGAGCGAATATAGTGTCGAGGCAAGACGAAGGGACTTACGAGATGAGAGGTTGCTCGTTGCAGACCAAGGAAGGAATAAGCCCACGGATGATGTGGATTGGTAGTTGGTGTATCTGCAGGCCGAGCGTCAAGACGCGACCAGGCGAGAGGATTAGGAGGGGGGGGGGAACGAGGAGGGAGTTGCTGGACGACTGGGCGAGAGGGGAGTGGTATATAAACGATCCAAGAGGTAAATACAAATAAAGAACGGAGGAAACGGACTGAATTGAAAAGCACTCACCATGACAGGAAATACAAACACTCCTCTTGTAAATAGAACCCGACGCCAAGGGGTAAACAAACCACCTTTCTAAAAACAAGCCAACTCTCACGGTTGGGGTGTAGCGTCCCAGATTCGGATATTCTACAAGAGGGAAATGCCGAATGGGGACATGCACGCGATTGGCCCAAGGGGACAGGTAGGCGTGAACGTCTGCAAGGTCTGAAAGCGGAAATCCAGGGTGCAGTGCTATCGAATAAACAGATGACAAATGTATATAGTATCAATATAAGCAAAAGGTGCTAAATATATACACAGAATAAATTATAGACCCAGAACGCATAAATATCTGATTCGCGTCTACTCATCCTGCAACGTCGCCAGACCATCGTTCAACGCATCCGCCGGCCTTTCAAACACCTTGAAAGCCACGCCTTCCGTCTTCTGCGCTTGCTTGCCATCCATATCAACGTCTCCATCCGCAGAAGCCTTCTCCTTGCCCCAACCGATTCCACGTTCTTTGAACACCTCGGGACTCCGATCCAGCAACACGTCCAAATCGGCGTCGCTGATGATCTTGTCGTCCGCCGAATTGACGACGTCGATCTTCTCGCCTTCCAAGCTCAGCAAAGACGCGGCGAGGCTCTCCAAACTCTCGGCTTTTTGGCTAGCTCGTCCGCCAACGGCTTTGAACTTGCCACGGGCGATGACCAACGCTTCTAGTTTTCGTTTCTGCGTGGCGCGGTCGAGGATGTGCGTCTCGATGGTGTGAGCAGAGACGAGTCGGAAGATGAGAACGGGTCGCGTCTGGCCGATTCGATGGGCTCGGTCTTGGGCTTGAAGGTCATTTTGGGGGTTCTGGTCGACGATTGGTTGGTAAGCATTCGAAGCAGTCTTCTCAACGTAGGGACAAGAGAGCTCACCCAATCCGAATCGTAGAAAATAACCGTATCGGCAGCCACCAAATTGATCCCCAACCCACCAGCCTTGGTGCTCAACAAGAACAACCGACACGCATCAGGCTTCTCTCCACCTGTATTGAACCGATCCATCTCGCTCTTCCTCTCTTCGTGGGTCGTGCTGCCGTCGATCCTGCACACGTCCCACCCTTTGAACTGCGTCGCCCAATCTTCGATGATGTCCAACATGGTCGTGAACTGGCTGAAAATGAGGACCTTGTGCTTTCGAGAGAACAGCTCGTCGAGCAGTCGGTTGAGGAGGAGCATTTTACCCGAGGCGCCGACGAGTTCGTCGGAAATGACGGGAGAGTTCGTCCGCGAGTCGGTCGGCCAGTGGAAGAGGAACGGATGAGAGCAGACTTTGCGGAGTTGCATGATCTTGTTAGAGAGGTGCATGTTGTTGACGATCTGGACTGAAAAATAGGCAAAGCGTAAACACTTGGCGGTGAAGTGGGCAGCGTATGCTTAGACTTACAGGCTTGCTTGATCGCAAAGTCTCGACCGAGCTCCTCGGGAGAAGGTTCCTGCGCAGCCGCCGCATTTCTTCGAGACTGTCGAGCCTGCCTCCGCTTCTCCTCTTCCTCCTCATCTTCTTCCTCCAATTCCTCAAAGAAATCATCATCCTCCACTTCCTCGTAATCCACCGCCTTCTTACTACCACGCGACCTCCGCTTCGCAACCGCCTCCGCGATGCTCTCGTCCTGCTCAATCTCGTCGATCGCGCTCTGGACCACATCCTTCCTGTCCTGCAGCGCCTTCCGAGTCTTCATGTCCAGCTTGTCGATTCCGCAGTAGCGTTTAACGATCCACTCGCGCAGCTTGGCGCCACCCGCCACGACGTTCTGGTACAGGTCGAGCTGCTGCTTCGTGAGCGGGGCGTAGAGGATGTATTCCTTCTTGGGTGGCAAGTTGACTTCGACGTCGGCTTTCAGGCGGCGTAGGAGGAACGGTTTGAGGATGGCGTGAAGAGAGGTGATGAGTTGAGCATTTTCCTCTGCGCTCATGCCCATGGAGTTGACAGCGGCTTGTTCTTTGGGAGAGGTCTTTGAGGTGACAGGGCTGAACCATGCTTGGAAGGCTGAGAGGTCGTCGAACAGCTTGGGCATGATGAAGTTGAGGAGGGACCATAATTCATTAAGGTTATTCTAGAAGCGGAAGGTCAGTCGATCAACGGCTTAACTGAAAGACCTGCGCCGCTTACGTGTAGTGGTGTGCCAGTGAGAATCAGTCGGTTTGCAGAAGGGTAGGTTCGGATTTCTTGGACCAATCTACGAGGAAACGGAGCATTTTTTCAGAGCGCGTCGGGATACGAATTAAGAAAAACGAAACGCACTTCGATTCCATGTTCTTCAGTCGGTGACCTTCGTCGATGATGACGAAAGACCAAGAATATTTGTTGAGCACGTTCCTATCTTTGATGATCATCTCGAAAGTCGTCAACACGACGGGGAAGGTCGCTCTGGTTTGGCCCGATTTCTCAGCCGCTAGAGCGGCGGCGCGAGGAGCTTTGAGAGGTGCAGCCTTCTTGCCCTTTCCCTTTTTGCCTCCGCCACTGACGCTAGGTGTACTTGCTCGGGAGCCAGCAGGGGAACTTGAAGCTGAGGAATTGAGATCGGTGGGAAGAGCCATTCGTGTTCGAACGAGTTCTCTCCGGTGTTCAGGATTGCCGTGGTAGATGACGACTGGTACGGTAGGTGCGAACTTCTCGAACTCGGCTTTCCAGTTATGCAGGACACTCAAAGGGCAGACGACAAGGAACTAAAAGTGGCGGAGAGTGTGAGTGGATCGCCTAACTCAGAACATCACTGGCGTTGGACACGTACCGGACCCCACACGCCCTTTTCCTTCAAGTGCGAAAGGAAAGAAATGGTCTGGAGAGTTTTACCTAGACCCATTTCGTCTGCGAGGATGCCGTTGAGGCCTGAAAAAAGAGGGGATCAGGCCTATTCATCCCAACGCGCGTGGTCCACCACTCACCATTTTCGTACAGCAACGCCAACCACTGAACACCAGCGAGCTGGTAGTCACGGAGAGTGGCGCCCGTGACCGTCGCAGGCTGCTTCATGTACAGAATCTCTTCTTCCCTGGCTTTCTTTTCGTCATCGTCCTTCGGTTCTGACGTCGCCACAGCGGTTCCGTCCTCCACCCTGGCGCGTTTGCTTGGACTCCCTGGTTCCGCGTTCCCGCCCTTCCGCTTTCCATTCTTGTTTTTCTTCTGCGCCTCCTCCTCTTTCTCAGCGTTCAAGGCTTCTGCGGCTCTCCGCTGTTTTTGCGATTTTATCCGGTCAGCGATGATGGAGGAAAATGCGGTTGATGCGGCGAGCAGCCTTTTCAGCTTGGCTAGTCGGGCCTCGACATCTGGATCCATGGACGGCGTGGCTTCTTTGGTAGATGGCAGTTCGCTCCCTGCGCTGAGTGCTGGGGATGGGGCCGCAGTGTGCTCTGGAGAAGCGAGCGTAACGTCTGCAGAAGAGGCGCGGCTCTGAGGTTGCAAAATCGCGGGTGGTGAGTGGAGCGTCGTCGATCCCCAGCGTGCGTGTGGCTTACCATCGTATGATGAGTGTCGAGGGGAGAGGTGCAGGTGGTTGGTTGGTAGAGACGCGACGCAGACGAGAGAGAGCGATGAGGAGGGCACCAGCGAGAGTTTTGTGAGGAATGAAAAAGTGAGGGGAGAGCTGGAGTTTGAATTCCGACCGACGCGCTCAAGGCAAATGTCCACAAACGCGCTTTTTGTTTGCAGTTCGACTGCCCTCCCTCTCAAGCCACATTTCTTGAAGTAGCTACGACTGCGTCGATGTCGGACACCGAAGAAGTTGACAAGAAGCCAGACGTCAAGCCCGAGAAGCTTACCATCACCGTAAGGGCTTCAGACGGAGCCGGTATGACGTTCTCGGTACGATCCCTCGGGCAAAGGAAGTGAAAGGCTCACCATTGCGCCCACAGTGACCAAGTTCATGCTTAAGCCAACAGCCAAGTTTGAGAAGGTATTTGCTGCATTTGAGGTGAGAGTGGCCACTCGCCATAGTATTGCGCTCTTGACTTTCCTGATGCCGTCCCTCCACCCCCACAGAATGCTAAAGGAGCAGCCCCAGGCAAGTTGCATAGCTATGCCCGGGAATGTTAAAGCTAATCCTGAACAATCTGGCCTTAGGAACATACAGGTTTCTATCCTCGGAAGGAGTCATAATCCGTTCCCAGGAAACCGTAGGCGATGTCAGCGGCATGCCCTTTGTTATTACCTCTTCACCACCACTGACCTCGGCACTCCTTGCAGTATAACTGGGACGAAGACGAAGAAATAAGCGCTGTTCTAGCTCAGGTCCGTGCGGTTGTCCACATCTTGATTTCACGTCATAGCGTGCTCAGCCACTTTGCAGCAAGGAGGAGCGTTCATCAGTTGAACCTCGATACTCGTCTCTCGATTCCTTGTCCTGTTCACACCTACCCTATAATTATCCCCTTTCGTCTATATTCTTTTTGCTTGGTCTTCCACAAACCTTGGAGCTTCTAGTTCCCCGTACTAATCGGCACACACGCAAGCGTTTAGAGAAGGGAAACACCGATGTGATTGCAAAGGGCTACAGGTAGAGCAGATGAGGATCTAATAAACAGTATTTACTGAAGGAACGTGTGCTGAAGAAATATCAGACGATTCGATACCGGATGGCAACAAAAGGCCACGCGAATAACAACCCAGACAACAACAACAAAAAAAGAGACCGGGGCCTCGAAAGAAGAACGAATAGAGTGAAAAAAACCCCGGTCCAACTAAGACAATATGAGAGAGTAGGGAAGAGCATAGTGAAATTGTCTAGAACCCGAATGCGAAAAGGAGGCAGGAACCCGAAGTCGGAAAGGGAGGAACAGAAAGAGAACCAGCTCCAACTGCCCCCTACCCTTATGACGCACGGTCGAGATCAGGGATGGCGATCTGTCCGCGGGGAGCCTCCTTTGGCAGGATCTCGACGCAGAGAGTCTTCTTGACCGAGGTGACCTGTTCGCCAAAGTACCGCTTCGACTCGAGACTCCAGTGGAATCCGCCGGTCATCCAGTCCTCGCAAACGCGGAGGTATCGCTGGACGTCAGCGTCAACCTTGGGACCCCAAGAAGGAAGTTGAGCCTTGGTGGCAGTGTACAAGTCGATGCGGCCCTTGACGAGCTCGCCAGCGTAGTCCATGGCGGCCTGAACGTCGAGACCCCTCTCCTTCATGGCAGCCTCGATGATGTTGCAAGTGTCACCCTGAGCCTGCTCGATGTTGTAGGAGTAGATATCCTAAACAAAAGAAACACAAAAAGGGTGAGACTCGGCTTCCGAAAGAGGGAGAATAGTGAAGGCAACTTACGTTGGACAGGACGACAACATCGTTAGCGCAGTCTTCCATGATCTTGATCTGAGGGCATTCGAAAACGACGTCGGGGATGTCGACATTGAGGCCAAACTCGCCCATAGCGAAGCACATCTTGAGAGCACCAGTATCGCGGCGAAGACGGATGAATTCCTCGAGAGGGGGGATGTAGTTCTTGGCACGGTGGACGACTTGCTCGTGGACAGCCTGGACGTAGAGATCGGTGTATTCAAGGAAGCGGCGTTGAGTGCCGGTAGTGCAACCGAGTTCGACAGCACGACCCCAGAAGCTTTTGGAAAGGTAAAAGAGTTGGTTAGTAAATGTATCGAGAAAAGCCAAAGGACTTTCGTAATACTAACCTAGAGAAGACTTGACCGCAGCGGAACTCAGTCTCGTACGAGAATGGGTGCGTGAGGGCATTCATGATGATGTCCGAAGCCTTCTTGGTACCGTCGCCGTTCTTGCGGAGACCACCTTCGTCGGTAAGGTCATCGAAAGCGAAGAGGCAGTTGATGTAGTCGCAAAGAACACCTATAAAAAGAAGGGGTGGGGAAACGACGTCAGACATCGGCGAACTCGTACACACAGGGTCGCGACAGGTACTCACGGAAGCGCTCGTAATCCGCATCAGGGTAGCACATAGCAGTCAAGAGACCAAAGTTGCAAGCCTCGAACGCAGCGCGTTTCCTGGCACTCGGGTGGACGTGGTGATCATCCAACCACTGCTCCGAAATAGCCGCGGTGGGTTGGTAGTATGGGTTGACCCTAAGCTTGTAAGGCGAGTACCCGATGAAGTCCGTGATGGTGTAATAAGGACCAGTGGGGCGAGGAGTGACAGGCGGCGTTGGGAGAGGCGTCGGGCTTCTCATGCGAGTGTCCATCTTTTTGACCTGTGACGAGGATGAGGCGACCGTGGGGCGAGGGTTGTGGAGGGGGAGTTCGACCATTTCGGGAGCGGGTTCGGGGTAGGACCGGGACGAGGAGGAAGCAGGAGCCGAGAGACCACGAGCGCTGAGACCGGAGAGAGCACCAGAGAAGTAAGTTGAGCCGGAGTTGAAGTAGTACTTGGCATTGGTCCACAAGTAGGTGGGTCGGCTGCTGGTGAAGGCCTTGTAGACGAAGTTGACGGTCCGGCTGGCAAATGGAAGCGGTGCTGGAGTGGTCGCGAATGGGGTACGAGAGGCGGAAGTCGGAGAAGCGGTATGAGCGGTCTGGAGTGGTTTGGGTTTGAAGCCAGCTTCGATGTCAGCGGGCTTGGAAGCCGGTTCGGCGGGGCGGAAGAAGGAGGCGACCCAAGCGAACATCTTGTTGTTGGATAGGTTGTTGATGTGATCGAGTGATTTGCAAGGTGTTTATAACAGTGAAAGAGTGAAGGTGGAGTGAGTGTAGCAGGAAATGCTTAGAGCAATGGACAAGAGCGAAGGCAGGTAGTCTCGAGGAAGAGAGAAGAGGGGAGAAGGGGGAAGGGCGTGAGGAAGGTGTACGAATGTCGAGAAGAGCGGATAGATATGTACGTCGCTGTGAGGTACGAAGGCGTGGTGGAGGAGAGGAGACTGTCCTGTGTCGCTACCGTTGGGGAAGCAACCTGCTCAGTGTTCTCTTTATACATGGACCAAAAAGGCGGCGAGAAGAAGAAAAGAAAAAAACACCAAAAAGGAAAAGAATAAAAAAATCACCTCGATGTAACAAGGAGCAGCACCGTGCCGCTGCTGGGATCCTGAGCCGCCGCGAAGTCCGCTGAGCTGAACGCCCAAGCCGGCCATTGTGCGGCCATGATTTTAGTGTACCATGTTTAGGCCCCATTGAATCGTTTCTTCTCCCAAGTAACGGACGAGCCGGGCGGGCCTGGGGACAGAGCAAGTTGCAGTAAACAAGGCAAGGGACCTGGAGGGCGGGTGCTCCCCCCGACGTACCGACCCGTTTCTTCCCAAATCCGGTTTGAGGAGCTCCTCGACCGCGTGTCCAGTAGTTTTTCGTCATAGCTTTCCCCCTCGGCAAGCGAGAAGCCATCCCCGTCTCACCAGATCGCGCAGATTGACTGGAGGGAGGACAAACCCCCCCTTTTCCCAGAGGACAAATCCCGTTCCCACCAAATCGTCCTATCATAACTTCTCGCTAATCTCGAGGCATTATGTGACGTTGAGATTGCATTGCGCACCCAATATCTGGCGTAGTCGAACAAGCTCACTGACAAGGCGGTTGAGATCTGGGGGTTATTACGGTGCTGAGCAATTTACACAGAGGTACCCTTCTCCCGTTCGAGTTGACGTCTGCGGCCTGAAGCAGGTCCTTATAGGGATCAAGTGGCTTTCCTTGCACCTTCTACTGATGAATGAACGTAAATCGCTCTGCGGGAGGGTGCAGACAACGTGGCAGATCGAGTTTTGCGATTTCGGTTGAGCGGAAGCGCCGCCGCGCGGCAATAGGAAGGTGAGGCAAAACGAACTAACGTCGAACAAACAAAATCAACTGTGCGATTTTTGCCGCTTACATACACATACGCAAACACCGGACTTGCCTAATGGAGAAAAAATAGCTACAAGCCGGCTTCTGGAATTGTTTGTCCCGCAAGCTCAGTTCTAGTCGTCTTTGAAAGTCACTACCCTGTTGAACAAGTCCGTCTTGCCCCAGATTCCTTTCCTCACACACGCTAGCTGGACGGTTTGCTAGTGGTCGATAAAGACGTTCAAGTCGGCTCCAAAATTCTGGACGCTATCAGGGAAGGACAAAGGAAGTTTCCACAATCAGGAACAACGCTTCGAAAGCTAGCAACCCCGAGTCGACGACCTCGAGCGACACATACTAGTATTGGAAAACCGTCGGCTCGGACTGCTTCGAACATGAGCTTGTCCACGGGTAGAGCCGAGGTGATGGAAGAGACGACGTCGGTTCTCAAGTGTTTCACGTTTTCTGTTATCCCTTCGGATTCGATCTGGCAGTGGGTGACGGCAGCAATAACGGATATACCCGCGATCAGCTCTCACATAAATTTCGCACATCTTGACGATCACAGAAGAGGTCCAACTCACCATAATTCGATCGGCTCCAGCTTCTAGGAACGCATGAGCTCGCTTTGGTACGGAGAGAGAAGAGCAGTGGAGTGAGAAGCGCGCCTTTCAAACAACCCCCCTCTAACCTTCACGACAGGCACCCAAATTCGCCACCTACCTCAATTAGCCATTTAGGATCTCTCGTTCCAATTGACTCGAGCCCCACAGTGTCTCCTCCGGCCCCGAAAAGAATTGCCGAACTCTGGTTTGGGCTTTAGACCGATGGATTTGGTGAGCTTGACCAGATTTGCCCAATCGTCCGTAGGGATCGTGAGGAAACCGGATGAGGTTTCCAAAACGTCGAAGCTGCGGTGAAGAATGGGACAATATGGAGGTCAAGGTCAATTCATTCGCTCTAGCCTTGGGACTGGTCCGAAAGCTTGTTGGGGAGTGCCAAGGACCGGGACGGCCGAGCGCGGCCGGTGTCACCAAAAAAGTACCATGAGTATACTCACCCAATCTTTTTACACTCTTCAAGATACGTGATGATGGCGGCTTTATCACCACCAGATACGGAAATAACACGCTCGATAAAGCCACCCGTTGATATATAGCATTCGTGCGAGTGCACCGTGCCGATCAACGCTTTAAGACGATCTGCGGGCATCCGGTTGCGGAACATTAATGACCTAGGTGGCGACGCGATCAGCATGTGGGCCGCTTTACGTTCACTCCGTCGACAAATTCTGAGTGGGGAAACAGGGGGGGCACAGTCAGCAAGTTGCAAAGCCAGGGTGCTTCGCGGAGGCCAAGCCGGGACGGCTCACCTCCCTAATCCGACCGAACGTCATTCAGGTAAAAGTAGATTACCGGGTTATAGTGCCACCTTTCAGGAGCAGAAAGAAGACCGGCCGGCTCAAGAGATGAGCTTCCACCCCCGTCCGTCGCCACCTCCGCCGCTGATCGTTTTCAAGGAAACGACGCACCCCCTCCGAACGCTCTCCCCTCCCTATCTTCTTCTCGAGCCTATTAGCGGGCAAAAAGCTGAACGGACCCTGCGAAGAGTGTCGTGAACCACGGGTGTGGTGCTTAAAGCGCGAGTTGTGCTCGTCGCTTTCAGGACCGCCGCTTTAGAAGCGAGACTGCGCGCAACGCGAGGTTGACCCGCGAGAATCGGACGAGCGATATTGCGACTAACGACGTTGAGCATGGTTTTAGACGATGGAATGGTAGAGACAGGTGAGCGCGGAGAATGTGGGTTGGAAGCTGAGTTGTTGGAGGGTCTTGTGCGAGCACCGGGGAGAGGGGGTGAATGGTGGGGTTCAGGCGAGCCAGAGTATCGTGACGTCAGATGTGGCGAGATTTTGCACAGGCTCCTTTCGAAGTTTCCATTTTTTCGAATGGTGCATCATTGACGTAGGCGCCGGAATTCCGTAGCTGGACTCGCCTTGCCAGAGCAACAACATTACAAATTCATTTCGCGGGGCACTGCACCTGCAACTCGAACAAGTCAAATCCAAAACCCAGACGTCACAATGCCTTGTCCACTTTGTCGTCACCCACCACCAACACACGGAGTCCCCACGAAAATATAGTCGTTCCAGTTTCTCGACGTCGAGGACAGATGATTCTAGCTCAAACCTCGCATCTAGCCGAGGCTCCAAAAGTCGCAAACCGCAGTCTCTTCCTCGGCACTATCCGCGAAGTCGTCAAAACGAAAGAGCCTTATTGCGCTTTTTCCGACTGCTTCGGACTTGGAGATATTTCTTAAGATTGGCTCGAGAAGTTGAGAAATGCCGCGCGCGGGTGGACATAGGTCGGGTGTAAATTACTGGGACGACGGAGATGTTGGGTTAAAACAGGAACTTGGTTGCTGGCAGCACAGAAGCAAGTTTGATGGACGGTGGGAGAGTAGACTGCTTGGTCATCCCGGATCACGTGTTTGTAGTGGTCGCAGCCGAAGTCCCCGGCTACTAGGGAACGGACACTAGGCACATACTCGTTCTGAAGGAGTAATAGATCAAAGTAGGAATGGGAAGACAAGCTTGATAGAAATCGCTGGAACCCCCTAAAGGGTTAAACAAGGGAGCTAGATTCAAGTTAGTGAGGCTACAGAGGAAGCCTCAGCAATGCCCGGGCAGGCTGGCTAAGGACGTCTAGAGGAACACTGCCTAATATACCTACTTACAGCTAGTTGCTATGGGAAGAAAAGGAGGGAAGCCGGGGGGAAAACATTCGGAGAGGAATATCTTGACTAATGGCCGGGCCTTGGAATAAGTTTAGGTTCGTATTTAGAAAGTAGACACAAATAATGAAAATCAAGCGGTAGGTAAATCTAGTTTCTAGTAGTGGTATTCATCGAAAAAAAAAAAAAAAAAAAAAGGGGGGGGGGGGGGATTCTAGGAGCAGACTCTGCCCGTGAATCGTGATCGCTGGACTCGGCCGCGCGGCAGCTTCTTCCTCAATTTGCCTTCGTCATGTCTCGGTTTCTGGCACGCATGAGTAAGGTGGAGACGAGCTTTGCGCGCCGAACGACATAAGAATTTGCCAACAATGAAGGAGTGACTTCTGGAAGGTTTTTGAGCAAGTAATCCGGTCAACATTGTCATTGTTTGCATTTTGATGCACACGGACCTGCAAGGGACATGAAGCCGGCGGCATTGTTAGATTTACGTGCGAATGCTGTACAAACTATAGTTATTGCTAATCTTCCTCAGGTTTGGTTTATGAAGAGGAAGGACTAGCTTCATACTTTCGATCTTGCCGGCTCCTATGATAATAAGGAGCAATCTTGCAAAACAGGATTACAGGCGAAGAGGAGACCTTTGGCCACGTTATAACGTAGAGCATATCCAGTTTCTTTCTTACGGTCCTTTAGGCGATCCAGCATTCTCATCCTTCACGGGTGCGGACTTGGAGCAATCTTCATACCAAAAGGCTACGTTACTCCACTAAGGAATCAAAATCATCGATCGGTCCCGAGACATGAGGCGGTGTTGCCGGTTATCTAAGGTCCAAGGAGGAGAATATGCTATGAGCACCTTGCGTTCAGAGGTGCGAAGAAAAGTCCGACGTGAAATTCCGCGATGTCAGATGCGGCGACATTTCACACCAACTCCCTTTCGAAGCATCCCGCTCATACTAGCGTGCATAGCAACGACGTATTCGCCAGACCTAACTTGACTTGCTCTGACCAATTACAATTGATTTGGTGGCACTAAGCTTGCGACGAACGAGTTAGATTTGAAAACCGGATCACCGCGTCTTGGCCATTTACCGTCACACACCGACACACATAGTCCCCATGAAAGTAAGACTCTCCTAGTTGCTCGACATCGAATACCGACGATTCTGTCCCAAGACTTCGCATCTAGCCGAACTCCGAAATTCGCAAGCCGCAGTCGCTCCCGAGGCACTAGCCGCGATGTTGTCAAAACGAGAGAGCATTATTGCGCTTTTCCCCAAGTGTTTCAAACTTTGCGATATTCTGAAGATTGCTGGAGAAGTCGATATATACCGATGGGTGGACACAAATTGGTTATAAATCACTGGGTCAACGGAGGTGTTGGCTCAAAACAGTGACTTGGTTGCTGGCAGCGCAGAAGCCTGCGGCTGGTACCCTAGACGAATGGTGGAATGCTTGGTCGGGATGGTCGCGTGCTCCTCGTGGAGCCGATGTACCTGTGTGTATCGCCGCCCTCGCACGACCTGGTCCGCACGTTAGACGACGATCTATTGAAGATGAGCTGCATGCATGCATTTAGCACCGACAGTCGAGCGCGCCAAGATTGGCTCGTACCTCGTTCAATACCGATATCGTAGGGATATCCTGTCACCATAGTGCTCTCTATCAGCGTCCTTGTGCACTAAAGTAACAGAAATATCGGCGCCGTATCCCAACTTCATAGGTGCTCCTACTTGCGCAGCCGCTGCTGATTTTCTGCAAAAGCTATCGACGGATTCCAGCGAATCAAAGTTATGAGCGGCCAGACGAATGAAACGCTATCCGTTGAAGATGATTCTCGTCGGATAGAATCGCTAGGTCACCGGTGGATCTGGGGTTCGATGGAAAGCGCGGTTGGTGATCAGGCACGGAGGTACGCGGAGGTTCATGCTTACGCAATAGACCCTTTCCGTCCTGAGCCTCACTGTCCAAACACAGGCCAGCACAGTTTGTCGGTTTGAAAAAAAAAAAAAAAACACCCCAACAGTAGTCCCCGGACCCGACCTGATTGTCTGTCTTTTGCCATCCACCAGCGCTCACTTTCAACATCAATGGCAGGAAAGAAACGTCGAACCAGCACAACCACCACCAAAACATCTGTCGCGGTCGAGATGCGGAGCACGAAGAAGACCCGAGGTACGAACCTATTTACGGCGTAATCCCCGTTTATGTAATACTCACTGCCAATTAGCAGCTGACCCTCTGGCCGTTCCAGAGCTCCTTACTAACGTGTTATCTTTTGCAACCCATTCAACCCTGGCCTCGTGCGCCCTGGTATGCAAGCAATGGAGTGAAGTTGCGTTGGCTCGACTTTGGAGGCACTTGGAGTCAGTCTTCCCGCTGCTGGAGCTGGTGATGGATTTAGAGTTGCCCAGGAACTGGGAGCTTAACGTCCCCGATGCTTTGCAGGTCGGAACTGCGACAAATCCTTGCGTCTACTCTCCCGCTGATCAATCAGAATTTTAGACCCTGTCGAGCAAGCTAAGCAAAACCGACTGGTCTCGCTTTCAGTATTACTCGGGCAGGATCCGGTCTTTGACATACAACTACAGAAAAAACTACCGCCCCAACTCGACAACGCCAGGCCTAGCTCCCGAAGCGATCGCCATGCTATGTTTACATCTCCCCAGCCGCCTCGATGTTTTTCCCCATCTGGAGACACTCAGTTGGGCTACAGATGGATCTGTCGCACCAATTCTGCCTTTTCTCACACCTCAGGTCAAATCTCTGGACGTTGAGCTCATGGGAGACTCACAATCGGTCGATGACTTCTTCCACGCCCTCGCTGGGCGAACCCCCAACCTCGAGACCTTTACACTTAAAACGATCATACCGGCAATTGACGTCGAAGCTTCACTTCTAAAGACCATCAGCACTTGGAAAACCCTCAAAACTCTCACAGTTCCTCCGCACTACCTCCGGCCTTCAATCATGAATGCAGTCGCTTCCCTTCCTAATCTGACTCTCCTGGATCAACAATACACTCACCATCCTCCTTACGACGAAGTCGCCATGCTGCAGGAGCTTCCCAAAAATGCTTTCCCAAAACTCCAAATTTTCGGCTTCAACAGCAATCCCGTATTCGCCCAAAGACTCGTCCAAAATCACCCAGCCCTCTTCACCAAGCTAACAGATATCATTATCGATTCTTCCAGTGGTGTCAGTGAGGAAGAAGTGTCGGGATTGGCTCATCATTTGGGAAGGGAATGCACAGGCCTGGTCCGTATCTCGCTCAATTTCTGTCTGGGCTTGATACCCCAGACAGAAGAGACGTCCCCGCTTTCGTTTCGAGTCCTGGAGAGTCTGTTCCCATGCCGGAAACTGAAGATGTTGGAGATTGGCCATCCATACCCTCTCACCATCAACGAAATGGATGTCGAGAGGATGGCGGCAGCCTGGCCAAACATGGAGGTTTTTAACGTCGGCAACGAACCCGATTTATCACTACCCATACCCGGAGACATGGGGAACTCGTTTTCGATACTCTCAACCTTTGCAAGGCATTTTCCCGAGATGGAGACTCTTGGTTTGTTTTTCGCAAAAGACCAGAGTCTCAGGTTTTCAGGAGACCTGTATCCCGAATTTGAGTTCCACCGACTGGAAAGCCTCTCTGTTGGAGTATCAGCAGTCCCAGGGGGGTGTTCTCAGGAGACAGGTTTCCTGATTGCGAGCCTATGTATGGTGCTGCCGACGATCGAGCTCGGAGTGAGCAATTGGTATGTAGGAACGGAGTGCTCTGAATGGGCGGAGTACCGGCGCCAATGGGAGGAGACGGATAAATCTTTGGAGCTGGCGATGCGAACCAAGATCGCTAGTCGGGCAAAACCATCGAGGGCCCAGTCGTGATGGTGTTATCCGTGGGCTCATGCTCCTAACTAGGGTTTTCTCCTTCTCTATCACAGCAATTTTTTACACTGGTTCTTGTTCTATCTAGTAATTTCTACCTTTTTATGTCTTCCTAGAATATTTCTAGAGTTTACTCTTTTATGGTTATGATACGAAGCTCCCGAAATCGGACCAAAGGACGTCATCAATCCATGTCCGCGTCCCCATACAGGAGGTGGCAGCTCTGAGGTGAGGCGTTCTCTGTAGGATTCGCTGCAGAAGTTACCTTGAGATTCACGAATGGAAATCTGACTTGGTTGTCTTTTGGGTTGGTCATTGCATTGGACGTTGACTTTCTTTTGATAGGGTGACCGGCAGTCAGACCTCTTTCTATAGTGACCTCCGAGAATCGGACGAGCGATGTTGCGGCTAACGACGTTGAGCGTGGTTTTAGGTGATGGAATGTTAGAAACAGATGAGGGCGGAGAGCGCGGGTTGGAATCTGAATTAGTGGAGGGTCTTGTGCGAGCATGGAGGGGTAAAGGTGGGGGTTCGAGGAAAGTACGACCCAGGGTTTCGTGACGCCAGGTGTGGTGACGTTTTGCGTAGACCCCATTCGACGTGTTCATTTTTCGACTGGAGCATCGTTGAAGTATAGGTGCCGGACTTATCTGGGCTCGCTTTGCAAATCAGCACCTGCGCTGGAACAAAGTCAATTCACAGCGTGGCCATCACGATGCTTTGCCCACTTTACCGCCACCCACCAAAACACGGAGTCCCCACGAAAATAAATCTTTCCGGTTCTTCGACGTTGAGGATAGACTATTCTAGCTTAAATCTCGCATCTAGCCGAGGCTCTAAAAAGTCGCAAACCGCAGTCTCTTCTTCGGCACGATCCGCGAAGTCGCCAAAACGAAAGAGCCTTATTGCGTTTTTTTTTTTCGACTGCTTCGGACTTGGAGATACTTCTTAACATTGGTTCGGGAAGCTGTGAAATACCGCGCGGGTGGACATAAGTCGGCTGTATACCAGTGGAACGACGGAGATGTTGGGTTAAAACAGTAACCTGGTTGCTGGCAGCACAGATGCAGGGTTTCCTTACCGCGGGAGAGTGGATTGCTTGGTTACCATGATCACGTGCATTCGTTCATTCGTTCAGCTTGCATCGGTGTCGATCATGTAGGAACTTGTGCGGAACGCGGTGGTTCACGGCAATGGCGTGCTACGATGGATGATGGCTTATCCCTGAGTCTACAATGCCGGCGCGTTCTCAGCCGCCTGTGCGCTGTCGAGACGCTCTTCCCTCATTCTACACCAAACTCTCAGTGATATCTCGTTAATATAGTGCTCCCTATCATCGCCCTTAGGCAATAATAATGTATAATTTCGGGTGACTTGCCGTGTAATAGATACCTACTCCATGCAATCATCACTAAGAACTCTTTACTTGCGTAGCGGAACATATACGCACATTCGGTTGCAAGATCGGTCGGTGAAAAATATTGTTCCAAGTTTCACTCTGTCCAGACGGTGCTCACGATCCCCGGTCCAATGGAGGCACGCAATAACTCGAATACATCCGGGGTGCCCACGTGCTACAATCGTGCCCATTTACAGCAACTTTGTCTCTCTCTGCGGCGGGTTTAAAGTTCCAAATAGGTCGAAACAGTCCCTAAACGGGAATTTGGGGCTTTGGCCGCAGCTTGGAAGGATTGAGTGGTGTTTGCCCTTTGATCGGCACTCATAAGTCGTGTACCACCCAGGGGGAGAATTTCATTCCCATGGAAGGGATGTGGCAATCGTATCTGGAACTAACCGACGGTGCTGCATGATTGCTGAATTTAGAAACGGAGTTTGTTTCCGCTCTTGAGGTTTGCCTCATGAGAGTGTTGTTTGCGTCACGTGCCGTCTATAACTCTGCCGCCGCCTAAACAGGAACAACCATAGCCTTCATCCAGCCCGCTGTTCTCTCTTTGTCAACTCTCTTCCCATCACCTTCATAAATATGGCAGGAAAGAAACGACGAACTGCAACGATAAAAGAATCTGATCCAAGCGCGAGCGCAAACTTGAAAATACCACGAGGCATGAACTATGCGTCAACAACGTTCGGGTTCCCTTTGCTAACGACCCTTTCCCCGTAGCTAATCCCCTGGCCATTCCGGAACTGCTTTCCTACGTACTATCTTTTGTGACGCAGCCCACACTAGCTTCGTGCGCCCGTGTGCGCAAACCGTGGAGCGAGATTGCTTTGGATGGTTTATGGAAGCACCTGGATTCCGTGTTCCCGCTGCTAGAGTTAGTACTGAACACGGAGCTCCTAATTCACTTGGATCAGCCGGATATTCCCGCCACCGGAGCTTTACAAGTATGGACTGGAGGAAACATTAGGGTCGGAGGTTCAACTAACGGGTCTGCATTCCAGATACTCTCCGGCGAGTTCAGCGAGGCCGACTGGTCGCTTTCAATCATACGCGAAGCGGGTCCGGTCCTTTTTCTATCACTATTCACATTTATATCGTGCCAAACAGGTCCCCCTCCCTCCCCACGCGATCGCCACGTTATGTCTATATCATCCGAACGGACCTACCTTATTGCCTCACCTCGACACACTGACATGGTTCACAAGCGGGTCTATAGAGCCGATCCTTTCCTTCTTTTTGCCTAGGGTAAAATTCCTAAAGGTCGGCATTCGAGGGGATTCGTCATCAGTCAACAACTTCTTCCACGCCGTGGCCACACGGAGCTCCCAGCTCAAAGGGTTGACTATCAGGACAAACAGCAGAGCAGTGGATGTCGAGCACTCTCTATGACGAGCGATTGGCACTTGGACAAGCCTCGAGACTCTCCGAATTCCTCTGTACTACCTCAGACCATCCATTTTGGAAGCCGTCGTCTCCCTTCCCAATCTCACAATTTTGGATCAAGACTACTGGTCCACTTCTTGGTACGATGAACTCGAAATTCCTCAGGAGCTCCCCAACAACCCTTTCCCCATGCTCAGAACCTTCGGCTTAGACAGCAACCCCGCATCTGCTTCCCGACGAGTCCAAAAACACGCGGAGTTCCTTGCTAGGTTATCGATGATACATCTTCACTCACCCGAGAGGGTCGGTAATACGGATGTCCTCAAGTTTGTCCGCCAACTGGGAGAAAGTTGTCGCAGTTTGAGACGCTTGTCCTATGGGTACTAACAAGACCCGGAGAGGATATGTCACCACTTTTGACAGAGGTTTACTTCCATGCCACTCGCTGGAGACGTTAGAAATTAGCCACCCCTTTCCTTTCGTCATTAACGAACCCGATGTGGAGCGTATGGCGGCGGCCTGGCCAAAGCTATATTCCCTCCGCCTTTGCAACGAACCCGACTTCTCGCTTCATATCCCCAGTGACATGGGTAACTCCCTGTTGATACTTTCGGCCATCGCGGAACACTTCCCAAGGATAGAAATACTCGGCCTATTCTTCGCCAAGGACAAGGTTGTATAGTTCTCAGGAAACTTGTACTCTAAACACGAATTTCACCAGCTAAAGAGGATTTGCCTTGGGCTATCGCCGGTTTCGGGAGACGGCCGTATGATGTTGCCTTCTTCATCGCAAGCCTCTGCTCGCGGGAGCCGGAGATAGAAGTTGGGAAGAGCGAATGGTACGTAGGCACAGTCTCTGAAGAGTGGCGAAATTTCCTCAATCAATGGAAGGAGACGCACAAATTTCTGGGTCTTGCCATACGGACCAAGATCGCAGGTCGAGCGAGGGTGTCACGGGCGCAAGTTAATGGACAACAAACCGCTGTTGATGCTTCTTAGAATTTCCGAATTCTTCTTTTCTAGATTGCCCAATTGATTTTCTTTCCTAGCACGTCATCCCTCTGCGCCATCTGCCATGAGCTATGGCTCTTTGCTACCGCACTGCTGTGTGTTCCAACAGAACGAGTAGATACGGACCGAAGGACTCGCAAACAGCTTTAGTCCCCATCGACCAATCGCCCATCCATTGTTCGAGTCGCTCCAGTTCTTTGCGTTAGTGAAAGAACTAGCATCGGTTACCTCTATCGTACTATTCCCTCGACGAGAAGCCCAACCAAGGGCCGATACATCTTCAGGTTAAAATCTTTTCCAAAGAGTTGGAGAAAGATTGGACTCAGCCGGACGGGATGCCTTCCCGCCCATTCAAGCTGAAAAAATCACTGCCCTACAGTGAAGCGTCTCCGATATAATCGAACTGTTGGCTGCAGTTCTCGCATGAGGTCAAGGAATAAAACTCTGGCTCTGTTCTCTTTGTATTGGATCATCGATTGAATATTGACGTCCTTTTGATACGGTGGCTCGAAATCAGGCGCTCCTGACTCATCGCTCGCGATCGCGGGCAGCGTGTCTAGCCCTTAGAGTTCACGTTCTTGAACTTCAAAGTACCTTTTAGAGAGGCGCTGGCTCGGGAGCCGGGAGAAAGAACGCATGCGAATTCAATTTGTTGATTGTATCGGTTTGCCTCCACCTCCTCCACCACCACTGTCCCGACTAGTCCCCTACGCTGGCGGCCTAGCAGTGGACTTAAGCCCACAATATTTCAACATTTGAACTAATACAAGAGCACGAATATAATCAAAGAACAGATGTCAGTGCAAGTCAGTGCTGGAGATGAGGCGGCTGAGTTGGTTGCCAGCCTGGCGCTTGGACCGACAGGTACGAGACCAATGTGAGCCAACTTTAGAAAAAACTCTCACAATGGAACTTGTGACCTAGCACAAGCTCTATTCATCCCGGAGCTCCTTTCATTGGTGCTTTCTTTCTCGAACCCGGCCTGCCTTGCCACGTCGGCACGAGTCTGCAAGGGATGGTGCGATCCCGCACTGAACCATCTCTGGAGAGATTTACACTCAGCGTTTCCTCTATTGGAGCTGTTATTTGATATAAATCTGATCAAGGACCAGCACGATTCATTGTTCTTCAAGGTGTGTAAAATAAAGGGAGGCCTAAGAGCAGTGTGAATGACATTCTCTTTATAAGAAATTGGCCCACATCCTTGTGGATGCGGATTGGGATCGATTCCACTCATACGGGAACCGAGTCCGGTCCCTCGAATTCGACGAAACCATCACCTATCGGGGAGACCCGGATACTCCTGATCTCGATTCCAACATTGTGGCGGTTCTATGTCTCCACCACCCCTTCGGGGCAGTTTTCTTGCCTTACCTACAGGAGCTGAGCTGGACGACAAGAGGGTCGGCACTCTCTGTGCTTCCATTTCTTTCAGGTGAACTGAGAGAGCTGCATCTTGAAATGTCTACACAGACCGTATCCACGGCAAGCGACCTATTCAAGGCCATCAGGCATCGCACACCGAGGCTCGTTAATTTCCACCTTGAAACAGAAGTACAAGGGGTCAGCGTGGACACACCGCTTGCGAGGTGGTTGCGGACAACAGAAAACTTGGAAGAAATCTCTCTTCCTCCTTACTACTTGACGCCAGCCTTGATCCAGACCCTAGGATCTCTGCCTAAACTAACAATAATCCGGCAAAGTACCAAATTCACCCATGCCAAAAACTCGTCAAAAGCGCCTCAATACCTTCCTACCGGCACTTTTCCAAACCTCGACAGCATTAGCTTCAACGCGACTCTTTCGGAGGCCCGGAGATTCCTTCTAGCTTCTCAGGAGGTTGTATCTCGACTTAGTAGCATAGGTCTGCATGCTTGCGGCCGACTGGACACCGAAAATATCCTAAATTTCACCCAACACATCGCGCAGAATTGCCCCATGATGACCGAAATTGGACTTAACCTTTTCACCGACCTAAGGTCTAGGGAGCAGTCACTTTCGCCGTTATCAATGGCATTGTTGGAGAGCTTATACCCGTGCGCGGGATTAGAAGCCTTGTCAATCGGCCACCCCCTCCCCTTCACATTCCAGGAGGACGATGTTATGCAAATAGGACGTGCTTGGCCACAGATGAGCTTTTTCGATGTGGGCCCTGATCCTGACTTTTCCCTCCCAGTTGCGGGTCACATGGGCAACTCATTCTCCATCCTCTCCGTCTTTGCCAAGGCGCTGCCGAAATTAGAGCTGCTGTCAATTTACTTCAACAAGTGGGAACCTCTGCCATTCACGGGCAATCTTTATCTTCAAACCCAGTTTCAACAGTTGACGGAAGTGCGCTTTGGCTTGTCACCAGCACCCGGAGGTCAATCGCGCCAGGTCGGGTTCTACATTGCAAGTCTCTGCAAGGAACGACCTGCCATCGGGTATGGGAAAACAGGTTGGCACATTGGAGCCCTTCCGAACGATTGGGCTCAGGCAGAGACGGCCTGGAAGGAGGTAGATGATGCAGTGGGCTTCGCAATGGAGGTTAAGTTAGCGGGGTTACGGAGTTTGTGAGAAACTGCCACATACTAGATTATCCTGGTTGACCTTTGGTCCGGTGAAGGGGGCTACAATTGTATTTCGATCGACGCACTTAAATTTCCGTTATATAGGCGAATAGCTAAAAACAATGGGTAACTACGGAAAGGGCAGGGTCGGTCAAGGTCCGCTGTTTGACTTCGTCGGCGACATCATCGTCTTCCACAACATCCTCCTTTCGTCGTCGTCGGCCGCATCCTAATCGTACTCTCCAGTCTCATCCATTTGCCAGTCTTCTTCTCCACCTTCTCCCGCGTTCTGCTCGTCTCCGGCGTGAGGCTGAAGATAGTCTTCCTCATCCCCCGACGACGTTGATGAATCGACCTGCGGAGGCTTCGTTGGTCTCGCACGAGGCGCCGCGTCGGTAACGGTGACCGCTTCGGGTTTACAAGGGATCACGCGGAAGGAGGCTGCTTACGCAAGAACCGTGTTTTTTTTTTTGTTTGTGACGTCGCTGTTCAAACAAGGGCCGCCACAGTTCTGTTCACTTTGAGAAGGCAAACCAACGGTCGACCGTTCCCAGCCTGGTCGCTCATCTTTTACTATCCACATCAATCCATTCTTGGGAATAATGGCAGGAAAGAAACGCCGAGTCAGCATGGCGACCACCAAAACATCCGACCCGGACGAGACCCGAAGCGTGAAGAAGGCTCAAGGTACAAACCTATTTTCAGAGTAAACGCGGGTTATCTGACATCATTTTTTGATTCCCAGTGGATGCTCTCGCTGTTCCAGAGCTCCTTGCCAACTTTTTCTCCTTTGCGACACAGTCAACCCTAGGCACCTGTGCCCTGGTATGCAAGTTATGGAGTGAAGTTGCGCTCGATGAACTTTGGAAGCACTTGGACTCCGTGTTCCCATTGCTGGAGTTAGTGATGAGCTTAGAACTCCTGAGGAACTTGGGACTTCGCGTTCCTGATGCCTCGCAGGTCCGAATGGAACAAATTTTCATGTCTGCCTCGCCACTGATAGCTCATATTTTTAGATCCTGTCTAGCAAGCTCAGCGATGCAGATTGGTCTCGTTTTCACTATTACTCCCGCAAGGTTCGGTCCATATCGTACGACCATGAAAAACGCTACCGACCCAACTCGATAACGCCAGCCATAGGTCCCGAGGCGATCGCAATGCTATGTCTCCACCACCCAAGCGGCCTTGAAATGTTACCCCGTTTGGAGACACTCAAGTGGTCCACAAATGGATCTACCACGCCGATCCTCCCTTTTCTTTCATCTCGGGTCAAATCCCTAGAAGTTGAACTCACTGGAGGCTCACAATCGGTCGACGACTTCTTCCGCGCCTTGGCTGGACGTACTCCTCACCTAACGAATTTCCATCTTAAAACGCTCACAGCCGTGAAGGATATCGAACCGTCGCTTCGAAAGGCGATCGGTACCTGGAAGAAGCTCGAAACTCTCATCCTTCCGCCATACTACCTTCGGCCTTCGATTGTGGGATTAGTCGCTTCCCTCCCTAATCTTAAAACCCTGGAACACGATTACACGTGCCATCCTCCTTACGACGAAGCCGCAATGCTGCAAGAGCTTCCCGAAAACGCGTTCCCCGAACTCGACTCTTTTGGCTTCAACAGCAATCCGCCATCGGCCCAAAGACTCGCCCTAAAATACTCGGGTCTGTTTACTAGGCTGACATCGATAAATATCGATGCCGCCAACAGTGTTGGTGGCGAGGAGGCGTTGACGTTTGTTCACCATCTGGGGAGTAAATGCGTACAGCTACTCGATATATCGCTCAACTTCTGCCTGGGCTGGGGACCCCAAGGAGAAGTGGCATCTCCACTCTCTTTTAGAGTCTTGGAGAGTCTTTTTCCTTGCCGCAAACTGAGAATGCTGCTGGTCGGTCATCCTCACCCCCTCACCATCAACGAGACCGATGTAGAACGGATCGCCGCGGCCTGGCCAAAGCTAGTGATCTTCGAGCTATGCAAGGAACCGGACTTATCACTTCCCATCCCTGAAGACATGGGGAACTCTCTGTCAATCCTCCCAACCTTTGCGAGGCATTTTCCAATGATGAAGGACCTTGGCTTATTCTTCGCCAAAGACCAGGACTTCAGCTTCTCAGGGAATCTGTATCCCAAATTTGAATTCTGTCAATTGGATAACCTTGGCGTTGGAGTATCGGCAGTTCCAAAAGGGAGGTCGCAGGATGTAGGCTTTCTGATTGCTAGCCTATGTCGGGTAGAGCCGACGATTGAGATTGGGACGAGTGTTTGGTTTGTAGGACCTTGGTGCCCAGGATGGGGAGAGTACCAGAATCAATGGGAGGAAGCGGGTAGATTTTTGCAGTTTGCAATGCGGACCAAGATCGCTAGCCGTGCAAACGAGTTGAGGCCATTCGCTTGATGGAGCTCCTACGCAAAAGGGCCCGTGAATTTCCTTCCTTAGGTAACAGCAATTTATTACACTTGTTCTTATTTCTATCTAGTGCTTTCCATTTGGATCCTGCTTCCTGTATTTTCTTTGAGTTTATTCCTCGATAGTTACAACGCCTAAGGCGCTTGCAACCTATTGCTCTGGCGTGTGACCCGGGCACTTAATAGTCCACATCCTTGAGCATTTAAGGAACTCGTAAGAATGGCTCTCTATCGGGTACCGAGCAAGTGTGGGACGACGGTCACGAGGCCAGAATTTGTTGATTGTATCAGTTTGCTCCCGCGGGTCGCAACCGGTCCCGAACGCCAGCCACGCCAGCGGCCCAGCTTGAACTGCGGTATTTCAACATTCGTATCGTAATAGCAGCGCGGATATGATCGGAAAACAAATCCCAGTGCGAATTGGTGCTGGCGACGAGGGGGCAGAGTTGGCTGGCACTTGGGCACTTGGACCGGCAGGTATGAAAAACGGCTACCAACTTTGAAAATTTTCTTACAGTAGAGTTCCCTGTTTAGCACAAGTTCTGTTTACACCAGAGCTCCTTTCACTGGTATTTTCTTACGCTGGCTCGGCCAGCCTTGCCACGTCGGCACGGGTCTGCAAGGGATGGAGTGATACCGCACTGAACCAACTCTGGAGGGACTTGGATTCAGTGTATCCTATTTTGGAGCTGGTATTTGATATAAGTTTGATCAAGGGCGAGCACGGTTCGCTATTTTTCAAAGTGCGTATAACCATGAGAAATCCGACGTGGCAGTGGGTGACATCCTCTCCGTCAGAAATTGACCGATGTCCTTGGAGATGCGGATTGGAATCGATTCCAATCATATGCGAAGCGGGTTCGTTCCCTCGACTTCGACGAAACCATGACCTATCAGGAGGACCCGGATACTCCCGGTCTCGATTCCAACGTTGTGGCGGCACTATGTCTCCATCACCCCTTCGGCGCGGTTTTCCTACCTCACCTACAGGAGCTGAAGTGGACGACCGACGGGTCGGCTCTTTCTATGCTCCCTTTTCTTTCAGGTGAACTGAGACATCTGTATATTCAAATGTCTACACAGACTGCATCCACAGCAAACGAGGTGTTCAAGGCCATCACGCACCGCACACCGAGCCTCATTACTTTCATGCTTGAAGCACAAGTACAAAGTCCCAGCATCGACGCATCGCTTGCAAGGTGGTTGCAAACAACATTGAACCTGGAGGAAGTCTCCTTACCCGCAAACTACTTCTCATCACCCTTGATCCGGGCTCTGGGATCACTGCCTAAACTGAAAAAGATCGAGCAAAGTCTCACATTTTTCCCACCAAGCGACTCGCCAAGAGTACTTCAACCCCTTCCTTGCGGCACCTTTCCTCAGCTTTTCCACCTGGCCTTTGATGCCACTCTTTCAGACGCCCGGAAATTCCTTCTCGCTTCTCCGGAGGTCGGATCTCGACTCGTTCACATCACTCTACATGTTTCCGGGGTCCTGGATTCCCAAAATATCCTAAACTTTGCCGGTCATGTCGCGCAGAACTGCCCTATGATGACTGAGTTCGGGCTTGACTTGTTCATACAACCAGGATCCGGAGAGCATTCCCTTTCACCATTAACAATGGAGCTGTTGGAGAGCTTGTACCCGTGCACGGGGTTAAAATCCTTGGAGATTGGTCATCCCCTCCCCTTCACCTTCCTGGAGGACGACGTGAAGCGGATGGCACGCGCTTGGCCAAATATGGTCCTGATTGATGTATGCAATGATATTGACTATTCTCTCCCACATGCAGGTCTCACGGGCAACTCCCTCTCTATCCTCCCCGTCTTCGCGACTGCTCTGCCGAAATTGGAGATCCTGGGACTGTACTTAAACAAGCAGGAAGCTCCGCCGTTCGCGGGCAACCTTAACCCCCGATACCAGTTTCAAACGTTGTCGGAGTTACGGGTTGGTTTGTCGCTAGTACCCGGAGGTCCATTGCGCCAAGTTGGGTTTTACATCGCGAGTCTCTGCAAGGAACTACCTTCTATCAACTTCCAACCGTCAAATTGGTACACTGGAACACCTCCAAGCGACTGGGCGGAGACAGAGAAGGCCTGGAAGGAGGTAGAGGACATGGCGGGCTTTGCAATGGATGTCAAGCGAGCGACGTTGTCGAGTTTGCGAGAGACTGCCACACACTAGATTATCCCCGTTAGACTTTGGTTCGATGGACCGCATTCTGTACTTCGATCGAGGCAATTCAATTTCCGTTGTATCGACGAGTAGCTAAAAGTCAGGGATGGCTACGAAGAGCCAAGGTTAGTCAAGATCCGCTGTTTGACTTCGTCGGCGACACCATCTCTTCGTCCATCGCTGCGTCTTCATCGTCTTCCCCAACATCCTCCTCTGGGTCCTCGTCGTCCGCCACATCCTGATCGAACTCTCCAGTCTCATCCGTTTGCCAGTCTTCCTCTCCACCTTCTCCCGCGTTTTGCTCATCTCCGGCGTTCGGCTGAAGATAGTCTTCCTCATCCCCCGACGACGTTGATGAGTCGACCTGTAGAGGCTTCGTTGGTCTCGCACGAGCCGCTGCGCCGGTGACGGTGACCGTTGGCCCACTAGCAGATGTTGCTCCTGGAGGTATTTTGACTTTGCCTTTGTATGCGGACGATTCTTTGGGCTTCCGACGAGTCGTGCCTCCTTCGGGTTTGGATTTGACTTTCCGACCGGTCTCGCGGAAGACTGGGAAAACGGTAAAAGATGATCATTTAGCTAGAACGGGTGGAGGAATTTCGTAGTACGACATACTCTCAAGGTCATCCTCCAGGTCCGCGGCAATATCTGCGTGGTCGATCATTTCGAGAGCTTTCATGACATCGGCTGCTGTCACGGTCTTGTGGCCGCGAGACGATGCAACGTCTTGGGCGCTACCTGTCGAGCTTGCAGTCAGTCGCGGAGCATTTAAATGGCGTGCAATGTTACATACGTAGCGGCTATTGGGAAGGGGTGAAGACACCGTTAAATTCTCGCGGGAGGATCTCTCATCTGGACAGCTCCTCACCTAGGTAGTTGATGAAGACAGTCGCGCCTTTGATCTCTCCGAGTATGGCGTCTTTGCCCCACTTCACGTTATCAGGAACCTGAGAAAGGATTTGAGACCTTGATGCGGAGGGCGTGACGAGCTTAAACTTACGCAGTTCTTGCATATCCTGGTCACAACGCTACGCGGGAGCTCATACTCCTCGATGCCTTGCATGATAAGATCTTGTTGAGACTGGGCCGACGCGGTGAGGGCAATGGAGGCTGCCGTTGGCTCTGCCGCCGCTTTCTTGGGAGCCATTAATTTGTCGCGATGTTATGGAGGTGAGCTCGGTGGGGGCGGTCCAGATTCCGACGGCAAGGCGTCGAAAAACAAACATCGGAGGAAGCCGAACAAATCTCCACGTTCTTTCTGTCAACCACAGCTTAGGTGTTGAGCTCTCCAACCACACGCACGAAACCGCGAAAAAGAGACCAACTTACATAGTCTTAGCTAGACGTAGTTATATTTGTAGTCCCTTTGCGTCCCCCCAAAAGTCCTGAGAAAGTAGAAAATGGTTGTGGGAGCCGATTCCTTGACCGCTCAGATCAAACAACTCCAAAATGCCATCCAAAGCCGCCAGTGGGAGGTAGGTCATTCACGTTTATCCGTCTGGACGTGGGCGCTTACTCACTTCGCCCCTTCGCAGGATGCTGCGAATGTTCTCAGACTGTTGAAAAAGGTTGACGCCACCGAGGAACTTCTCCGGGTAACGATGTTCAAACTTGCCCGCACGAACTTTCGCTCACCTTGTTCCAGGCTACCAAAGCTGGTGTTGCTGTCGGCAAGATTCGCAGCTGTGAAAATGCACCCGTCTCACAGCTGTCGAAGGAGGTCGTCCTGAAGTGGAAATCTCAGGTGGAGGAGATCAAAAAGAAACGCGGTGGTGGTTCGACCACCTCCACTGCTGCTGCATCTCCTGCAGCTGGAGGTACTCCGGGTGGTGGTGCATCCCCATCGCCTGCTAATGGAGGTATGTCGTTGTCCGACTGTGGGTTCGTAATGCTTATCTGACGTGACGCGCGGCTTAGCCTCCCAAAAGACCTCAGTAAAGGTCAACACCTCCGCAGCGAAAATTTCCAACACCAACACCGCCAGTCCTTCCTCGTCGTCAACTCCCACTCCATCTGTCGCCACAAGCTCGTTCCGTCGTGATTCAGTGGATGCCAAATCCCCTATCGGACCGATGGACCCACGGAGCGTCAAAAGCGACGGGATCAAATTACCGTCTGTTGGAGACAAGGTTAGAGACAAGTGTCTCGAGATGGCTTACGATGCTATCGTGTCCGACTCCCCGGCTCGTGAGTTCATCTTAGTTTCGCCACCCGCCTCTCGTATGGTGCTTACAGATTTGTAAACACCAGCCTCGGAGCAGATTCTTTCTCGCGCTCAAGCCATCGAGAAGAACTGCTATAACGAATTCGGTAGCACAAACGGCGACTACCGTAACAAAATGCGGCGCCTGATCCTCAACCTCAAGGACAAGAACAATCCATCCTTGAGACAAGCGGTCGTATCGGGCGATCTCGCGGTTGATCGGTTCTGCAAGATGAGCAACGCCGTACGGTTCCGTGTTTAGGTTTTGGTACACATATGTGAAGCTGACATGTTGGAACTTGGTGGGGGTTTAGGAAATGGCTTCGGCAGAGCTCAAGAAAGCCACCGAGCTGCTGAACCAGCAAAACCTTCATCACGCGCTCGCGGCCGGAGAACAGGAGGCCGAAACCGACGCCTTCCAATGCGGACGTTGCAAGCAGCGGAAGACCCGATATCGTCAGGCTCAAACCCGAAGCGCTGACGAGCCTATGACTACTTTCGTTACGTAAGTGCCTTT
>KN822955.1:289107-316657 GCA_000827465.1 Tulasnella calospora MUT 4182
CCATCGAACTCCAACGTGGCGAACTCGATCACTTTCGTCGAGGGACCCGATGGACAGCTTAGAATCGAGGGAGACTCTGGCGTCACTGAGCAAGGAGCGTTTCAAGGTCCAGGAAGCGACATCGCCGGTGGAAAAATCAAGATTGAAAACGACTCGCAGGAGTCCAACACCGCAAGCTTGACTTTCTCTCAAGCCATCGACGATGAAGAATGGGCCAGGGGCCTTTGCGGGGAGGAAATCGAAGCTGGTACGAGGCGCTTTTACCGTCCGTGTCGACCGTCTCTGGAACTGACAAAATCCGTTTTTGTTTCCTGTTGGGACACCTGTTTCGTAACTCAGCGTTCGTGACCCCAACACGGTGGATAGGATCGAATAGCAAACAACAGAGCGAAGTCCAGAAGAGCTTGGTCGCACATTCCGGAGGTGAGCTAAAATGTCTTATTCCGTTTAAGCGATTGAGACCCTTACACTCCGCATCCAGGTGGTCTTCAGGGAAGCTCAGCAAGCCCTGCTCGCACGTCCCTGAAGCGTGCCCCAGAGCCCGACATTCAGGACACGAGCGAGAGATCGTTAAAGCGCATAAGAGGTGTGTTTGCAATCCTCCTCTGTCTTGGTCCATGAATCTGATCGAGAGCTGTTTTTGCCTCAGTGATTGAGCAGTCGGTTCTTGAGACAAGGCCAAGTTCGATACCCCCAAGCCCGATCTCGCCAGCCCATAGCCAAGATACCCACAAGGCTGTATATCCGTTTGGTTTAAACGTGGTTGCCGACTTTCCATATCTCCACGACGACCCCAAAATTCCTTGGGGTATCAAGTGGGAATTCGGCCGATTAGCAAGTCAGCATCCGGTGACGGTCTCAGATGTCCTCGTATCTGAGCTACGCGGGAGTCACGCCGATATCGCCCCTAAGCTACGACAGGTCATTCGGGATCATTCCCAAAAACGGGATGGTACGGATTCCGATAAGCCTCAACCACGGACTCAGCCCACCCGAGAGTCGGCGGTGACAGCCCCATGGAAAGAGCTGGATCGTGAGGATCAAGCTTGGGAGAGAGGGAATGACGAAGGAGTTGGGCTAAAGACGGAGGATGGGTGGTATGGTGGGAAAGTTCAATTCTCCGCGACGTTAGATTGGGACAACAAGAAGGGGTTCAAGGTGCATTTGAAGGCTCCGACTACCGGTAAATCTACCCACTTTGGTAAGTCCTTGTTTGACCTCGAACCATTTCCTCGTTTAATACTAAAATGGTGTACGTCTAAACCCGTTCAGGGAGGGCTTTCCACTCTCGCTCCTGCATTACCATGCGGATAACCAAGACTGCCCTCAAACAACCCAAACTCAAGCCCTATCTCAAGGCTTGTTATAGATTCTTTGGGCGTGACTTTTACGTTCTTGACGCCTCCACGGAAAAGGTCACCCTAGTCGATGCCAAGGCCCGCCGCCCGAATCACGACCCCTTGACGGAGAGGCCGGAAGAAGGTTTTGGCCTCCAATGGATGATCAATTACCTCAACCCTATGTACTTGAACCAGGAGCAGTCAGTTAGCAAGTGGCGAGCTCGATTCCAACTTTACTTCTCCGACACGGTTCCGGGATACAGAGTAGAACTTGGAAGAGTTTTGGAGCAAGATGATTACGGTGAGCAAGATTACCTATTGTTATACTCCACCCCGCTTAGTTTTCTCCCTCAGAGCTTCCGCACGATGGCGACAAGTGTCCTGCCGAAAAGGTTTTGACCGACGGCTGCGGCAGGATCTCCCTGGACGCCCTCAAGAGCATTCGGAGCACCCTGAAGCTCGACTACTCGATTTCTGCCGTTCAACTTCGCTTTTTCGGAGCAAAGGGGATGGCTTTAGCCATGCTTCCCCCTCCATACGAGCGGGAAGAACCAGGGGATATTATTCTCCGCCCAAGCCAAAGAAAAATAAAAATGGACGACCGATACTTCAACGACGAAGCGAAGCTCACCATCGATATCGTCCGACCAGCCAAAATCTCGACTCCTGCCCGCCTGTCAGCCGAATCAATCCAAATTCTCTCACATAACGGCGTCCCTACTCCCGTCTTCCTCGAACTCCAGAAGAGGTGCTTTGAGGAAGACTTCAACGATCTGGTCGATTGGCCAGAGGACAAGCCTCTGGTGAAGCTCGCCCTTGCTGTTGCCCAAACCCAGAACGTGGTGGGTACCCGACGGGCTCGACTGGCTCGAGGTATGGCACGCGCCAGGGGCCTCACAACAAAAAGCTGGGATGAGCTGGATGAGGGGCTGGACGAGGTCGAGCCGGAGGATCAGCGCAGTGCAGCTTGGTGGCCGGATGATGTTAGCGGATGCCCCTCATCGATTGCAGAGACCTGCCTCGTCAACCTTCAAGCAGGGTTCAGGCCAGAGGCCCTCCCATATCTTAAGCGAAAGCTAAGAAACTTACTAGACGACACACTATCGCGATATGTGGACAAGTTTAAAATCACTGTGCCATACGCGCTCACTGGAACTCTGGTTCCCGGTATGTTCCGAAGCCCTGCACACTGTTGATTGCTAACACCTGTACGCTTTAGATCCTACGGGGAAGCTCAAACCAGATGAAATCTCCATTTCGTTGTCAGAGCCAATGGAGATTGACGGCAAGAAAGTATTGGTACTCCAGGGCCCATGCTTGGCAAGTCACTTCTTGCACCGATAACATCGCCAAGAGCTCTAAACCTCCACAGATCCTAAGAAATCCCGCTAAGCAGGAGACGGATGTCAGGAAGGTAAGTCTCGTCAAAGTTATTGGCTTGACTCGATCTGAACCAGAGGGCCTATTGCATTCCCAGGTGAAGATCGTTAACTGTCCCCAACTCCATGGACTCAAGGATGTCATCGTTGTCTCCGTGATGAACGAGGACCGTTCTTTGGCCAGTCGGCTAGCTGGCGGTGGTAAGTTGGCTCCCCCCCTTGTTCTGAATATTCCAAGCGTTGAATTTGTCCCGAACTATCGAAAACACAGACTATGATGGAGGTTAGCTTTTGCCTGATTTGCACAAGCTCTAACCAAGCCGGCGCTGAATTCATCTACATCTGCGTCTAACTGCCACCAGATAAAGCGCAAGTCATCCTCGAAGAAGCTCTTGTGAAGCCGTTCAGGAATGCTCCTACGGATACCGCTCTTCAGGTTCCGGAATCCGTCAAGAACTCGTTCAAGTCTGACAATGGATCCGTTGCTAATCTGCTAGTGGAGAAGCAGCAGGATGAGGCCCACTTCACAACACGACTGTCTGACATCCTTCTCCTTCCCTTGAACATCTACCCCGGAGAATACTCTATCTTTCATGAGCTCGCTGTTTATATGCATGTGAGTCTTCCGCTGAAAATCGTAGCCCGAAGCTGATTCGTCGCTCCTGCTCACAGGGTTTAGGGCACCAAGAAGCAATTCGAGTCGGGTACATGTAAGTAAGCTCATGAGTCAATTTCATGTCTCATTAGCCGAGGCACTTTACGGTCGCGAAATTTTCAGGTTTACTGAGGGCCTCGATGGTTCCAAAACGGGCAAATCTGTCAAGGAAGAGATTCAACGAGCCGATGCTCAGCGGTATCGGCGCTTCGGCCGGGTGACCTGGAACAGAGGTCGTGACTACAAAAAGAAGGCTGACTCCAGTAGCCACCATAATATCGCCAAGCATCAGATTTCTCGGGACAGCCACCTCGGTCCTTTTGTCATGGACAAGCTTCGCGATGCAGGAGAGGAACTCCACCGAATGATTTTACAGCGATTTGATGATCGCATTAAACGCGACACCAAGTGGCGGTCCGCCCAGACCGAAGTAGTGCGTCAATGGGCCTGTGCCGGTCGACTTCAATTGAAACAAAAGGAATCCGACAATTCCCAGAAGGAGGCTATAAAGGCACTCCGCTTCCTTATAGACGCTCTGGATATCGATTCATCTGAAGTGGCGCGGGACATCCGGCCTTTGGATCACTGGATGCAGGCAATCAGTCGGGCTATTACCCAGGTTGTCAACCGCGGAAGCGGGCCGTATGCTGCCGACTTGACCGAAATTTATCAAGCTACCGTCTCGATTGCAGAGAAGCACTTTGCGATCGTGAGCAAAGACGCTTTCTCCTCGTTGGACATCGTTTCACGTCAAGATGCACTTCGGAGACTCTCAGTCGAATTTGCCGAAGCAGTACGTTTGGATGACCTCTTGACTCCTTTGAGTTCTACGGAGCTCGCCATGCTGAAAGCGTCTTGTGCGTATTCGCTATCCCTCAACGTGAGTCCCTGTCGATCTTTGAGCCAGCCAGCCAAGTAATGTGACCATTGATACACAGCGCGTGCGAGTCAAGGGGCAGTTTGCGTTCAGTGTCGCCACTAGGGAGCTATGTCATCTCAAGGTAAGGGGACTTTCAAGCTTTCGATAACGTCCACTCACTTTGGACAAATCCGAAGGCCCTCAGCGGCCCCTGCCAGACTGTATGCCAGGAATTTATCGATGGAATGTCTCTGCACTCTGGCTATGTGGAGGATTTCGAATAGACGGACCGACGTGGGGATATCTCTGGAGAGCATGTACACTAGAGCTCACACAATGCGAAACATCTAGACCTTGCACGAGACGAGTGTCTCAATTGGTTTACAACGCTGCCGTTTGCAAGCACCCTGGCTCGAGAGTTCACTTAGGTCTCATCAACGTGATGCTGATGGATGATGTTTTGCAAGATGGCCAATACCACACCTTTCGGTATCTTGGTTTGATCCGCATACGCGAAGATGCAATGTGAAGTCTTAGCGTTGTCAAATAAACTACCTCCGAAAAGCAACTCAAGACAGCCAAAGAGCTGCTGGACCAGTAAACGCTTCGTCATGCGCTCGCGGCCGCGAACAAGGGGCCGAAACCGACTCTTCCAATATGGTCTTCGCAAGCAGCAGAAGACTCGCTATTGCCGGGTTCAAGTCAGAAGCGCTGACGAGTGCATGGCGGCTTTCGTTGCATAAAAGCTAATCGCTTCACTCGGTTTCGCAAACATGAAGCAGTCACCCTCGAAGATCAGGTCCGTAAACGCTGAAAGCTCGTATACATCGGCTTAGATTCTGGTCGCAAGTTTCACCAATTCCTTCTTGGCCTCAGCCCAGTCTTTCTTCTTCCCTCCTTCTACCTTAGCCTAGCCCTTCTCACCTTCCACCTCGACTTCTCCATCGTCCCAGCCACACGAATGCAGTGTGCTGGCCAATTGAGGAGGTTCGTCCTAGCATTCGTCTCGCCCTTCCCAGCTGGCATTCATTCGTTGCAGATAGACCCGAACCGCCAAGCTTGGAATCTTACCCTAAAAGATAAATGTGGGGAAGCCGGGAGGTCACTTCACCTGGCTCCTCTGACCCCTACATCGTATTCGAATTCAGTGCAAATGGTATGGAAGAAGCGTTTCACATAACTCATATAGGCATGAGAACTCTCGCCTGGGACGTGCTGTTGCTCTGGTCGTGCACGGTCAGGGTCCTCCTGGGTCCTCGGTGGTGTAACCCATAGAGGAAATTTCACGGCCCTCCCGGCTTCCGTAAGAACTCCTTTGAGTGTAGTACTTCGGTACACAACTGGCCCCGAGAAATCATCTTTTCACAACCACCCCACCCATTTCGACGGCCATGTTGTCGAAGTTGAGCACACGCGTAAGCCAGGTATTTTCTGGCAGCCAAAGCGTCCACGGAGACATCAACGTCGAGCAGGATCAAGTAATGTCACGCATGTCGGACTCCCACGTGGCCAGACCTATCACGTCTGTCCAGCAGATCAGTATGCCCGGAGGAACCGAGGCCATTTTCGGTCGCGATACAGAAGATGGATTGCAGGGCCTAGAGGTTAACACAACTGTCGCTGGAGAAGCCACTGTTAAAAATGAAGCGGAGCGTTACCTTGCGAGGGAAGCCAAAGCTGGAAATACCCAACTCTATGATGACGAAGAGTGGGCTAACCAGCTCCGCAGAGAGGACATCGAAGCTGGTTTGTGCAGTCCCCATCGGCCATCGGTGTGAACTGACCGTTGATATTTTACTTTGTTGTGATCCCACCTCACCCGTTCACAGCTTTTGAGCCTCCGACACGATGGAAGCAGCCTATAGCTCAACAGCAGGGTGAAGCCCATAAAAGGCTATCCGCATCTCTTGAAGGTCGGCTTAAACAGATTCATCTGCTCTCGCTCTGGAGATCCTGATACTTCCAGACACAGGTGGCTTTCTGGGGGGTTCAGCAAGCGCTTCTGATTCGTCGCTAAAACGTCCTTCTCCCGAACCGGACGCTCAAGACGGGAATGAAAAGTCCTCAAAGCGCTTAAAAGGTGCGATTAAGATTTGATTCGCTCATTGTACGAAGCTCATTGAGAGTCATCCTTCGTCTCAGTGATTCGGCAAGACGCGGCTCGCGAGGAAGGGCCCAATCCAATCAACCTTAGCGTATCCTCGGCAATCCAAAACCCAGATATTTACATGCCCGCTTACCCTTCTGGCATCAATATCGTTGCAGATCCTGAGTATCTC
Source organism: Tulasnella calospora MUT 4182 (assembly GCA_000827465.1). Classification (NCBI taxonomy): domain Eukaryota; kingdom Fungi; phylum Basidiomycota; class Agaricomycetes; order Cantharellales; family Tulasnellaceae; genus Tulasnella; species Tulasnella calospora. The sequence continues at coordinate 295,620 of KN822955.1, forward strand.
AACGACCCGAAAATTGTGTGGGGTATCAAATGGGAATTCACCCGGCTGGCCAACCAGTGTCCAGTGACTATTTCAAGCGCTCTGATGTCGGCGCTACGGGGAAGTCATGCTTCGGTTGCTTCTAAGCTGGTGCAGAATCTTCGAGACCATTCTTCGGGCCAGCATGGCAGCAGCCCCAAGAAATCTCAAGAATTGCCCCAGCGCAATTGTGATTCTGCTGTGACAGCACCTTGGGAAGAGCTGGACCGCGAGGACAAAGCTTGGAATAGAGGAAATGATGAAGGAATCGGGTTGAAGGCGGAGAATGGGTGGTACGGAGGCAAAGTGCAGTTTTCTGCCACTCTTGACTGGGATGATACAAGGAAAGGGTTCAAGGTGCAATTGAACGCTCCGACTATTGGTAAATCTACGCACTTTGGTAAGTATCGGATCAGGTGCAAATACTTATTCTCCAATAAGTATACTGACATATAGCTGCGCTCATCCAGGGAGAGCTTTTCACTCTCGGTCATGCATTACCATGGGGATCGCAAAGGATGCACTCCGTCAACCCACTCTCAAACGCTACCTAAAGGCTTGCCACAGGTTCTTCGGGCGCGACTTCTACGTTCTTGACGCTTCCGCGGAAAAAGTGACCCTGGTCGACGCCAACGCACGCCGGCCAAAACACGATCCCTCGATGGAGAGGCCGGACGAGAGTGTTGGTTTGCGGTGGATGATCAATTACCTTAATCCGATGGAATTCAATCAGGATCAATCTGTGGGCAAGTGGCGCTCTCGATTTCAACCGTATTTCTCGGACACTGTGCCCGGTTATCGAGTGCATGTCGGAAGGGTTTTGTGGCAGGAGGATCTCGGTGGGCAAAATGAACCGGTGCAATGTTCTATGTCACTCAAGTGTATCTGCTACAGAACTTCCATACCACGGCTCGAACAAGTGTCCTCCTGAAAAAGTGCTGACTTACGGCTCTGGGAGGATTTCGCTAAGTGTACTCGAAAAAATTCAGGAGAGATTGAAGCTAGGTCACACTATTTCGGCCGCTCAGCTTTGCGTTTTTGGAGCGAAAGGAGTGGCGTTTGCGATGCTCCCTACACCGTACGAAGTAGAACAGCCCGGGGACATCATCCTGCGCCCAAGTCAGATCAAAATTCAAATCGATCCCCGATACGTAACGGATGAAGCAAAACTCACCATTGACATCGTCCGGCCAGCAAAGGTTTCCATTCCAGCTCGTCTTTCCGCCGACTCCATCCAAATCCTGTCACACAATGGTGTCCCTACTCGCGCCTTACTTGACCTACAAAGGAGATGTTTTGAGGAAGACTTCAGCGCTTTGGTCGATTGGCCAGAGGATAAGCCCCTGGTAAAGCTCGCCCATGCTATCACTCAAACCCAGAATGTAGTAGGCTTACGACGAACCCGACTTGCCCGAGGGATGGCACGTGCCAGGGGCCTCTCCGCAAGGATTTGGGATGAGCTTAATGAGAACCAGGACGAGGTCGAGACGGAGGCTGAGCGTTGGGGTGCACATTGGTGGCCAGATGAGATCAGCGGATACCCCTCATCGCCTGCGGAAACTTGCCTGATCAATGTTCAGGCAGGGTTCCGCCCAGAGTCGCTCCCCTACCTCAGGCGGAAGCTGCGGCGTTTGCTGGAAGACACTCTAATACAATATGTGGACGGATTTAAGATCACGGTTCCGCATGCCCTGAATGGAATGCTGGTTCCGGGTATGTTCTGAAATATTGTACACTGGCGTTTATTAACGTTTGCGATGTTTAGATCCTCTAGGTGTCCTCGAACCAGATGAAATCTCCATATCGTTGTCAGAACCAATGGATATCGACGGCAGGAAAGTAACGGTACTGCAAGGCTCGGGCTTGGCAAGTAGCTTCTACCCCATCGGGAGTGTGCGAAAGAGCTGAAACTCTATAGATCTTGAGAAACCCTGCTAAACAGGAGACAGACGTCCGGAAGGCAGGTCTCTTCTCTCACGTGGGCCAAGAGCCAACAGTCATAACTTCGAGTGTCTCTAGGTGAAAATTGTGAATCAACCCCGCCTTCATCAGCTCAAAGATGTCATCGTGGTCTCCGTGAAGAACAAAGACCGCTCCCTTGCGAGTCGATTGAGTGGTGGTGGTAAGCGCTCTTGTCACTTTCCGATGTCACCAATACCGACATTCTCTTAAATTTCGGCAATACCAGATTATGGCGGAGGTCAGCTTGTATTTGGCCAATGGTTTAAATATCACGGAGGCTTAGTTCCCCAATCTCTGACGTGAATTTCACTAGACAAAGCACAAGTTATCCTGGAGGCGGCGTTGGTGGAACCGTTTAGGAACGCACCTAACGATAATGCCCTTGAGGTCCCCGAATCCGTCAAGAGTGCATTCAAGTCCGAAAATGGATCTGTCGCTAAGCTGTTGGTGGAAAAGCAGCAGAATACGGGACACTTCGCCTGGCGCCTTTCCGACATTCTTCTCCTTCCTCTGAACATCTATTCCTGGGAGTACTCCATATTTCACGAGCTGGCTGTTTATACTTATGTAAGTCCCTTTCAAATCACTGCTACCTAAGGCTTATTGTCTGCTCCTTATTGACAGGGGCTGAGCCATCCCGAGGCCATCCGGCTTGGTTACATGTAAGGACCTGTTCAGTTTTGATTTCTCTTACTTAAAACCGCTTTTGAACAACCATTTTCAGGTTTACTGAGGGTCTCGACGGTTCTACAACGGGGAAATCCGTCAAAGAGGAAATTCAGAGAGCTGATGCGGAGCGGTACAGGCGCTTCGGCCGCGCGAACTGGAACAGAGGGCGGGAATACATCCGGAAGACCGAGTTTAGCAACGAGCATAGCACCATCACCAAGGACCTTATCGCTCGGGACAAGGTACTTGGTTCGTTCGTGATGGACGAGCTTCGCGAAGCTGGAGACAGCCTCCAGCGAGAAATTTTGCAACGCTTTGACGACCGCATTGAACGAGACACCAAGTGGCGTTCCACCCAAACTGAAGTGGTGCGAAAGTGGGCTTCTGCTAGTCGGGCTCAACTAAAGCAAAGGGAACACGACGTTGATATGAACCAGGCTATAGGGTTACTCCGGACCCTCATCGATGCCATAGACATCGACACGTCACTCGTGACGCGGGACATCCGTCCTCTAGACCATTGGATTCAGGCAATTAGTCGGGCCGTCACTTGGGTTGTCGACAAAGGAAGTGGGTCTTACGCCGCTGATTTGGCCCGAATTCATTCAGCCATCGTGGCAATCGCCCAGAAGCACTATACAATGACGACCGGAAGGGGGCTTACTTCTGTTGACATTATTTCACGCCAGAATGCACTTCGGCGGCTTTCTGCTGAGTTTGCCGAAGCGGTACGGCTGGGTGATCTTCTGACCCCGATGAGCTCTGCGGAACTGGCGCTGCTCAAAGCGTCTTGTGCGTATTCGCTCTCCCATAAAGTAAGTCATTCCAGCAGGTATAAGCTAAAGTCATAATCGAACAAGAAACTACCTTTGTATTAGCGTGTCCGAGTTACGGCACAGTTTGTGTTCAACGTTGCAACCAGAGAGATATGCCATCTCAAGGTATGTAAGTTGCTTTTCAAGGCTGTTGTCATCAACTGACCTCTGGCAAAGGCGACCGAACGCCCCTGGCAGACGATAGGCCAGGAGTTCACCGATGGGATGCATTTGCATTCGGGGTACGTGGTTGATTTCGAATCGAATAGACGGGTTGAACTGGAGGGATCGTAGCGAAACATGTATAGTAGAGCACGCGTTCTGAAACATCTAGACATAGCAACCTCGATAGAAACAAATGGAACGCAAAGGAAATAATGTACGAGAGATAAAAGAGGCTGAAAAATGACAACGGAGAAAGCTAGATCCAAAAGGTTGAGACACACAAAGAAGTGAAAACGAAAATGTACAAAAGCTGTTGTGAGTTCGGTCACGGTTATCGTGGACCAACCGCACCCGGACCACCCTCCAGGAAGTATCTGTTGGATCGTCCTCGTTCCCAAGTTCGCTCGCTCGAGCCTTCGCTAATTCCAACGGTGTCGGTCGTCGAGGCTGCCACCGACGGGAGTGCTGTAACAAAGGATGCGTTGGCGCTGCTCAGGTCTGCTCTGCTACCGGCAGGAACGTTGATGTCGATTGGGCGGCTACGGGTAGAAGGGCCAGGAACTTGGAGAGAAGCTCGAGAGGCTGAAGCTAGGCCTGGACCGGAGGTTCGCTCGTTTGCCGGACCCCTCTCGCCTTGGGCTTCGGCCATTGCGCTCGCATCGGGTCGCTGCCAATCGACCTGGACGCCAAAGGTCATGTCGTGACCTGGCCCCGGACCCGCGCTTTCCACTGAACCTTCGAGATGACTTCCAGTGCCGGAATGAGTCCGGCTACGGGCGTCGCTATATTGCGATGTACGACGTCCTGCGTCTGATCCTGTCCTAGACCGCGCTTCAGGAACGGCCAACGATCCTCTTGAGCCGGAGTGCAAACTTTCCCTCGATTCCGCAGCTTGACGATTGAGCAAAGATGTAGCCCGTGAGCGAACCGCTGCTGCCGATTGGTGAGTAGGACTGGTGACCGAGACTGGGCGCGACGTGTTGCCTCGTCGGTGAAGCGAAATTTGGCTTGCTCGTGAGCGAAGGTTCAATCCGGAGGCGGAGCTGCGCCGAGATGGTGCTTGAGATAGTAAACCAACACTGTCCTCCTGTTCCGCTTCTTCTTGAGAACCACCGAACTCATCATCGTCAAGGCCGAGAGCTTGGGCAAAAGCCGGCATGTCAATATCGTGACCGGGCATCGGAGCGAAATATTCTCGAGTCGAAGACGAGGGTTGGTCTGGAGCGCTGACGAGACGGCTACGAACGCTTCCAACTTGACCGGGGACAGGTGGCACGATTGGAGGAGGAACGAAGCCAGGAGCCGATGGAGACGGTAACGTTCCTGCTCTACGGCGACCACCAGAGGGATGTCGTGGAGGAGGGTCGAGAGTGTATTCTTCGAGAGGAGATTGTGGCTGCGAACCCAGGTTGAGAAGGGATCCCCGCGGACCCAAGCCTCCTCCAGCACCCACACCAGCCATGCCAGGGCCAACAGGCGAGCTTATCCTTGAGCCGAGGGATACTTCCTCGGCATAGTCCGCCTCTCCTTCAACATATCCATTGGACGCGCCGGAGATCCTGCTGCGTTGACTGCGAACCATTGCTTGCGAACCGTAACCAGAACCAGAACCGGAGCCGGAGATGAACGAGTCTCGAGGACTTCTTTGCTGAGATCCAAGGCCGGATGCTGAGGCGTCGGACACCCTGTGGCTGGAGACAACACCGGAGCCACTGGCTGAAGCTGAGCTGCGGCGACCTCTAGCCCTACGATAGCCGACGGGATAGCGGGACTGAATGGGCTGACCGAGACTTGACATGCTTCCAGTGCCTTGAGAACCGATCTGAGAGCGCACGTGAGACAACATGCCGTGTTCCGCGTCATCGTAATACTCCACAAGCTCTTCCTGAGGTTGACGACCAGGACTCATTCCGACAGAGGACGCGCCCGATCGAGGAACGGGGAACGGCAAAGACTGAATGGTAGGAGCGGGGGTTGGGAAGACGTTGGCGGGGTGTCTGCTTGCGGGAGGTACCTGAATTACGCTCTGCTCGTTGGCAACGACCACAGGAGCCAAGGGGAAGGGCAAATTCGTCTTGGGAGACTGCTGGGAAGATGAATACGCTGGGAAGGGATAAGGAAGAGCAGCCGCTGCGCCTGATTGAGGTCCTGCTAAGGGAACAGCATTGCTACCGAGCCACGCTCCGTCATCTGGTTTAGCAGGGGTTGAGGTGGTCTCAGGTAGTGGAGTGAACAACTCTTCACGGAGAATGCCGCGTCTGGGAGCTTGAGGTGCGAAGATTGGCAAAGGCTGGGGGACGGTTGCCGGACTGACACCGGACGAAGGCGCCGCTAATGACGGGTTACTGGACATCTCTTGTAAAGTCGACAACATGGTATCCATCTGGCCGTACCCGGCTGCACCTGCTTGGTAGGCTGGCAGACCCATCACTCCATAACCCGCCGAACTGGCGGTCAGAGAGCTGAAAGGTAGGGGAGTACCCACAGCAGTCATGCTCGAGTTATAACCGGGTGACGCGGGAGCCAATCCTGAGCCTGAGGTTCCAGGAACAGGTACTGAACCGGGTTGCAAGTACTGCTTCTCCAACATCTCGCGAGCGTGAGGGTCGGCATGTGGAACACCCGCACTCCTCCAAGCATGCCAGTAAGCGTCGTGTTGATCTTCACCGCGCTGAGCATTACCGGACCGGGTAAGGCAGAACTCCCAAGTATCCCAAATGCGATCCCTGCAGCGTTCCATCCAAGACCAGTTGAGAGTGTGGTCGTCCGGGTCGGAGAAGGCTCGGCGGCCGGTTCGATCAGAGAATCTTTGGTCGGCGATAGTGAACGAGGATAGACGGTTCTCGGCGATACGCGAATGTCGACGGGAATTGTACGCATGGGGTTCGCGTTGTTCGTCACCGGGGACTGCAAGCGTGACTTCCCTACGCTTCTCCTCATATCGGCGAAGATATGGGAGGGGGCTGTCTTCGTCTTCGAGCCCAGAAGGCATCTCTTCCCAGCGGTAGCGAGGTCCACAGAGCCCGGCACATCCAAGTCCCGAAAGCAACCAAAGTCCGATCCTATGAGAGGTGAGAAAGAGATCAATGGGTCGATGTCCCTGGTGAAGAGTAAGAACGACCGCCCAACTCACCAGCTTCCAAGCAGAACGATGCTCCTCCAAAGACCCCAAGCGATTTGCAACCAAACGATGACTTTTGCGTACCCGCTCAACTCTCCATGTCCACCAAAGAACGTTCCATCCCTTCCAAGCGAGTTATTCGAACCCAACGTGGCGCCGGTACTGGGTCCCACAAACGCCAAATACAAAGCCAGAGTCAGGGCCAATCGAGGCAACAGCGTGATGATCGTAGGCATGTTCTGGGAGTAGAACCAGCACGTTTCGGCGATGAACTGGAAGACGTTGCGGTTCCCGAACCTAGACGACCCGACGGAGGAGCTCGACGAGACGGTGGAGGAATACGACATGCGGTGCTCGAAGAACGCTGATCCATCCGCACCGCGAGGCGCCAGTGTCCTCGGTATAGGAATGGTGGTTTCAGTCGCCCGATGGAGGTCCTCGGCTCGCTGCCTCTTGGCGTCAAGAGCAGAAACGATCTCCTCCTCCTCGTCTTCGTGATCCGAAGCCAGTTCCGAAATCTGCGGTCGTCCTTCGCTCAAGGCGATCCCATCGCTGCTCTCGACTCCCTCCGAGAACCTTCCCTTTGAAGGAGCCGACGAAACGGTGCGAGCTTGAGAGAATTGTCGTTGATGTTTGCCGCCGTTGCCGTTGGTCGCAGCTCCGCCGGAATTGCGTTTGACGGACTCGGGAGTGGATTGATGCGGGTCGGTGCCAACGCCGTTTCCGTTCGATGGCGTCGAGTACGAGATGGAAGATTCGGAATGGGGGTTCTCCTGGCGAGGTTCACCACCTTCGGCGTGCTCTGCCTCCACCGCTCCTCCTTCCTGTCGATGCTGCTCCACTGGCGACTTCTCGACCCGGTGCCCTTCTCCATCGTCTCCTTCCGTTTGATGCTGCTGCTCTTCTGCTGGTTTCTCGACTGGTTTCTGCTCGACGGGTTTCCTCCTTGCGAGGGAGCCTAACTCGCTCTCGTCCGTGACGGTATTATACTCCCCCAACGCGCTCCATCGTATGTGTTGAAGGAAGCAGAAGTTGGTGTAAGAGGTTAATGATACTAGGTTGAATGCTGCGGAGGATAGGTAGATGGGGATGACGAGTGGCCGCTCTGCAGGAATAAAAAAGTCCGAGGTCACTCAAAATTGTCCGTTAGTCTATATTGGGGACGACGACTTACTGACGCGCCACCTCCTCCAGAAGCAGAATATACTTTCATATAGCAACACGACTCCGAACAACCAGATCACCCATGAAGCGATGTACGCTACAGTAGCCAGCGTCCAATTCCGTTGCGAGGAAGAGGTTCCCAGAGGCGAAGGTGTTGGGTGTTTGGCAACCCTGGTATCAAAAAGAATACTGTCAGACGACGAGGGGACAGAGAGAAAAAAAAAAGTCGCCTCTGGCACTTACTGAACCATCATGTACACGATATTAAAGTCCAAAAAGGACTGAAGTACGATATGCCCGAATACTACAAATAGACCCCACAGATAAAACCTCACTCTCGTCAACAGAGTCGGATCCCGCAGAAGCGTTGGGTGGAACTTGGGAGTTCGGAACCTCGGTGGCCGCAGATGCTGGATCGGGTGCGGGCCCACGGGAGGTGGCTGAACGGCAGCTGCTCCCGGATTCTGCATCATGTGGATCGCCATCGGTGGGAGAGTGCTCGATCGTCCTGTCCTGGAATAGCGGGTCTTCGCTCCAGCAGTTCCACCTCTTGAAGGGAAAGACGAGATCAGCGTCGGGGACACCAAAGCGCTGCCGGTCGCTCGAGAGAACGCTCGAGAACCGGAACCAACAACAGGTGGGGGAGCGCTCCCGCTGGGCACCCTCGTCCCTTCGGATGTGTCGCGAGTTCGACTGCTGGGACCGGAGGACGATGCCTGCTGGTGAGGACCTCCGGGAACGGAGACGATTCGGACGGAGCGTGGGGTGGGTTTGCGTTCGCCCTTGGGAGCGATGGGTTGGCTCGGAGTCGCCGTTGGCAAGCCGCCGTGAGTGTGTCTCCGCTGCTCCCTCGACGTCCTGGGTGCGTCTTCTCCGTCGGACGAGTTGAGAGCTTCTTCCCTGGCTGCTTCAGGCCCCACAACGAGCTCCCAATCGAATTCTCCCATATCGTCGTCGGGGCTATCGAACCCGGCCCTGGTCGACGGCCGTGTGGTCATCCCACCGACGGTGCTGCCCGGCGGTTCAGGCGGAGGTGGACGACGGGGCAGCCAGGAAGGGTAATTCGAGGTGTTTGTGGACGACGAGCCTATCCTGTGATGGCCTCGGGCACTCGGTCCGGTGCCCACTGGAGACGTTGGGGACGTCGGAGAGGGAGAGGCGGCTGGTGGATTTGATGGGTTCGAGTTTTTGGTGTTATTGGATTCTGGAGATTCGTTGGGGTTCGATGGGGAAGAATTTGGGAGGACGTTGGAAGAAGAGGGTCGGGGAGTCGGTGCTGGATGGTTGGCCCCCGCGCCCGATGCCGGTGTTGAGGACTTTGGCGGATGATCTCCCATGGCCGTTCAACAAGGTGGATGCTACTTATCCCGTTTTCGTGGTCGTATGTACGAAGGTTGGCTTCAGTCTAAAGCAAAATGTCCAATAAAGGCAAAAGAGACGGTCGGGCCGAAATCGAAAGTTGGGAAAAACGTGACCGAGAGTTCGTTTTTGTTTTCCTGTCCGATCGTTCGTTCGTCGTTGAGCTTCGTATACGTTGTTGCGTCGTTTTGAGGGCTACAGAGAAGGAGAGAAGGGAGAGGATAAAGAGTCAGGACTATAAAGCTGAAAGGGGACCAAGATAGGTGGCATGTGTGGGCTTGCCTCGTTGCAGAATGCGTCACTGTCCTGTTGGTTGAAATTGAGATTTTTCGGGACGTGATGCGTGACCAGCGCGCTAATCTTCGATACAGCTCCGACACCGCTGGACCACGAACAGATGACCAGAAGGAGGTCGACGACGAGCCGAACGACCACGAAGGGAGGGAGGAGGGAGATGAGGGAGAGAGATCCAACGGTGTCTGGGACGAGAGTGCAACAGAAATCCCTAGCCTGTGATCTCTGTGACAGGTGGGAATGACAAAATATTTGCCGTTGCTTCTCGCGCCACAAATAACGAGCCAAATAAGACGGGACCCTTTTGTTTGACGCTATCCCCAATTCGGAATAGGAGTTGGGCGCACACCGACCCCCGACGGCCAGGGAAGCAGGGAAAGTAGGAAAATAGGAAGAGAGCGGAAGAGTCGGTTAACCGAGCGGGATGCAGAGGAAGAGTTGAATCGGATGTGCTGAAGAAGGAAGGTAGACGGGATCAGACGCAAAAGGTAAAAGGGAAGCTGAGGTTGGTGGTCGTCGGTGTCGACAAAGGCGGTCAGCGGTCGTCAAGGGGTCCACGTACTCCCTTCCGAGTCGTCTTCCCAACATCAGCGCGACATCCAACTAACAGTACAACCGCATCAGCACCGCCGGCGAGTCACACAGACCGGTTTTCACCAACCGGTCAGGAGTTATCTTATCCAAGAGCGACTTCTTGTCAGCCGGACTCCTGAAGGGTTTGCGGTGCAAACACCTTGAAGAGGGGAGTGAATGCCGACCTCGCACAGGAGAGCTAGGATCATTGGAACGTCATGGCGTTAGAAGTGGGGTTGCGAGTGTTGGAGGAGAATGTCTATGCAAGAAAAAACGAGGCAGCCTCATGGTGGATTCTTGAATAGGAGCCCGCCGGCTGGCAATGCGCTCAAGCATGGTAAGACTACTTTCGCGGAATAATACAGGAGTGAACAATGTGAAATTGATCATACCTTAGCTGGATGACGCCTCGCGTTTTCATCGTGGTATGGAAGACAAGCTGGCTCCTAACCGCTCACGATCCGCGGCACCACCCTCCTTTGTCGAACCAAAGTGAACGTGTTCAGCAAGCTGTGCTCGCATTCCGCCATCAGCTGGTACCATAAAATGAAATAGCTAGTCGTGGACTGAGGTGGGTTGGCAGTGGTGAGGCCTGATAAGATAGGAGAAGCAATTTACCTTTCGGAACTGCTGGCAGGCGAACAGGCGCTGGTTCCCAGGGGCGCCACCGCGTCACCCCGCTCTCGAGGTCAACAAACTATCGCTGAAGTATCTCCGACGAAGCAGTGAGGGGGTCACGACATCGAATGAACCAACAAATCTCGGTCGCTGGCCTAGCTCGTTACGTATTTTCATTCATCGTCACAGGATAAACATCGTGTTGCTACCAATAATCCCGAAAGACTCATATTATCTTAGGCGTCGCCCCTCCCTGAAATGACAGGCCTCTCAATGACTCCAGCTTCTCCAAAGACTCATTAAGTTATCACTTACGATATCGAAAGGGCAGGTACCTTAGAATCATCTAGTAGCACCAGAAGCCGTAGGCACCGCCAGCAACTTCATGGCACGTATACGGAGCGCAGCATCCAGCGGGAGTGGCTATTTTACGAACCCAACGTCGCGTTAGATTTGGAATGAACAAACAACCTTTGCCCGAGTCAACATACCATTGCATCTCTGTCCCTGAGAACTGCAAGTAACCTGCGGCGCAGGGGCAGCGATCGGGTTAGGAGCAGGTTCAGCTACGGGAGCCGGGGCCGCGAGGACGGAAGCGACGGAAGTGGTAAGAAGAGCGGCGAGAGCGAGTTTGAAGTTCATTTTTGTGGGAGTAAGATGTAGGTGGGGAAATGCAGGTTCCTGTGGTGGCTTCGTTGAGAACGAAATGTACTCGTTCTTATATGGTGCGTCACCAATTAAGCAAGGAAATTTCGTGGATAATCATGGAGGTCGGTGAGGTCCCATGAGCAGGAACGCCAGGAACCGAGAGAGACGTTCTTGGGAGAAGGCATGAGGCAATGGGGCCATTTTGTCCGAAGTGCCTTGCCAGATTTGGAACGCTTGGCTGCCGCATCAATGAACGGCATCGTGTATACCTTCTATCCGTATTCATTACGTCGTAAGATTTAGAAATCGGTATTCAATATCCGAGCAGTGTTCTCCCGCTCGCATCGGAGAGCAGACCACGTTTGAAGTTGAGATGACCATTGGCAGCAGGAAGTTAAATCTGGCCAGACTTCAGAGTTCAGATCATGAAAACAGCAGACTAGACAACGTACCTTACACTTTCTTGTTTGGAGATATGACCTGAGGGAAATGTCTGTGCCAAAAGCAGTCTAAGGTTCGGAAAAGCATCGAGAGTTGGAGATACTCCGAGCCGTGCGAGAGTGGACGGCAGAACCGCCTCTCAAAGCCACATCAAGGCCGCCGGGTGGGTATTCTTCCACTCTCAGGCCCTCTTTGGTATTGATTTACCTAAAGTACTCTTACTAGGAAATGGACAGGAGGTTGAGTACCAAATATCTCAACAGGCTGGCTAAGCGCGTGCCGAATCAATGTGCCGAACCGGTCGCGATTCATTGCCCCTCGATAGGTATAGTGAGCTTCGTTGTCAAAATAAATGGATCCAGCTCAAAAATAATTATTTATACATGAATGACGATCTATTTTACTGAAAACAAACAGTAGCCGGAAGGAATCAACTATCACGGCCGGGTCCTTCGACGAGTCGCCCAGCTAGCGTTGTTGCCTTGAGGTACAGTCAGAAAGCGCAGCAGAGAGTTATGATTACTCAGACTTACTCTCGTAGGGGATGGCAGTTCGTCCTAATTTAGTAGCAGTACCAGCCGTACGCTCCATCGGCAACGGCGTGGCAGTAGGATGGTGCGCAGCATGGATAAGGCGATGCTAAAAATAGAGACAGAAACAAAGGTGATACGTCAGTGGCAAAATTTCTCAGCATCAGATTCAAAGAATTCGACTCACTGTTGCATTTCGCGCCTTTTGCAGTGCAAGTGGTCTGTGGAGCAGGCTCAGCGATTGGGTTGGGAGCTGGAGCTGGAGCAGCAAAGACGGATGCGGCAGAAGTGGTGAGAAGAGCGGCGAGAGCAAGTTTGAAGTTCATTTTGGTGGATACGGGTAATGGTTCGATGGGTGTGCAGAGGTCAAGACGAATATTCCTGTTGAGATTCTTTTTATACCGTAGACAGCCTGGCGCACAGTGAATTAAGTACATAATGCATCATGTTCCATGAACGGAGAATTGGGAACCGTCATATAGAGGGAGCCGTGGGCAGGTGCTACTTTGACCGAGACGGATCCAAAATTGGAACTCTTGGCTGCCGCATGGTTAGACGGCATCGTGAGTACCTTCATATCAGCCCCCCTGATGTCGTAAAAGATATCGCAAGCATTCAGTCTGGAAGCGATAATTTTCCGTATAGCCCTTGGTCCAATGACACAAGCTGTGCAGACGTTTGGTCCTTTGACTCGTGCCTTAGAAGCAACATCATTTTCTTTGCATCTGGCTTTGAGCCTATTATCCAGAGTCTTAAATCCTCAGCCCACATTGTCAAGTCTGTACCTGCCATGATAACAATCAGGTCTATCATGTAGCTAAGATTGCCAGAGGATCGCTGGAACGATGTTCCTGACTGCACAGAAGAGACGGCCGATTTGGATCCGAGGGCCGTATTCGGAGGGAGGTTGAGATAGGTCCAGAGTGATAGGATAATGCCTCTCAGCTCAGCTAATTGCCTGGATAAAATCATGAGAAGCCGCCGGTCAGCCCGTTTCCGTGTTCCTCGGAGGTGCCTGAACAAACCTCAAGGCCTTGGAATTCCTTGTACATGTACCTAATCTGATGATCGGATGATATAGATATGGAGTTTGGACGAACGAGGCCAACAATCGTTCAGAGGGCTCCAACATGCCTAACATCCGCAGAGGGCCGCTGAAAGATCGTGGCATTCCGACGATGCGATAGTCGGTTAGACAAGAAGAGTCTGTAGACTAGATAATCAAGTACAGAGGAATTTTCGAATGAGAGGCATAGAAGGTACTAATACTAAGCCTCCGGACGCCGAGAGCTGCGATCCTCCACCGTCCTGAGAACATCAGAGGGGTCAATACAGACTAGGCAAAGATACGGAATGTCCTACACTATTTAGGCCTTAACATAAGCCCCAAGCTCATTTTGGAGTTTTTGGCGAGTCCGATCCTGAACTCGCCAGATCAGGCTCAAAAGGCTGTTTAGCTTTTCGTAGCTGGATGAAGAATCCCTCCTATCTTTTTGGTTTCCTGTGCCGTTTCCAGAAACGATTCGAAATCCTGGTCGGAAAATCGTGCCCAGGAGCTCTGCCAAAGGTTGAATGTGACTTTCTTTCATCGAGGAGCCCGTAAAAAGCTGCTTGAGTTCGTGGGAAGGGACCTCTGTGGTGATGGGGGATATGCGTTCAACTGTTGAAACATCCAAGGGGACGGTGAGAGACCGGAGGAGAGGAGAGAATGAGGCCGCAAAGGTTAGAAGCAGATCAACCGGCATGCCATTACCAGCGAGTAAGAATCGGAGGGATTCCAACTTGGTCCACGCTTTCCCCATCTCTTGCACATCTGTAGCGTTCAATGCGATGCAACCCAACCAAGAAAGGTCAAGGTTGGCAAGACGGCTACAGGAGAGTAAAGGCTGGATAAGCGAGAAGTTATGCTGGCTGAGGGGTAGGGGCCCTTGGATTTGAAGTTGCTCCAGATCGCTGCATGAGCCTAGGGAAGTTATGATGTCCTTGAGTAGGCCTGTCGATGAGTTGGTCTTGTACGTGACTTCCAGGACCCGCAGGCATCGAAGAGGGCCAATCGCTCGTTTCAACGACGACAAGGAGTCGAATGGGTGGATTCGCAGACTTTGAAGTGCCGGTTGAGAAGCTACAAATGCGACTATGTTTGATTCGAGGGTTGTGGCGGATGATCCGTCGTTCCGGATGGTGACGTCAAATCGCTCGAGCCGGAAGGAGCAGGACATCGAGGTCAGAGTTGAGAAGACCATGGAAGCAGCTTGATGAAATTGTCCGGCGAGTGTGATGGTGATATGTCGAACCGCTGGACTGATTAGTTGGAGAAGAAGTACAGGGCTGAGACGCCGTTGGAAATCCAACTCTAATTTCTTCGCCTTTGGCAGAAGTGCACCACGACCGACTTGAGAGGTGACTACCGCCAATACATGAACAAGTGAATGCGGATCGATCTCAATCCTCCCGCCGCGAGCCGATTGTTGGTCGGTAATGTGAACCCCACGGACGCGATCGGCATAGGACCAATACTTGGGCCAGTCAGCCTGACCGAGTCCGTTACGGAACATCTGGTGGGTGGAGAATGTGAAAGCGAGAAATTCAGTCGTCGGCTTCGACCAAGGGGCGTTGCAGCGTCGGCACTTACCCATCCATTGTTGCTGTTTACCATTTCATCCAACAACGCGAGCGGTGCAACCAACGTTGTGATCTTACTCCACAGTTGATCCAGGGCAGGCTCTTTAAATCGTTTGCAGCTACGTGCTACTCTGTAACAGTTGCGTTGGTCTAGGAAGCTAAAGATCTCTCGAAGGATTTCGGTCGACAGACGGAAGACGAGTGGTTGAGAGGGGATCCTTGCCGCAGCTAACCAATCAATTTGGTCAGGAACAGGACTTAGGTCAATGACTGGATACATACCGCCGAACTCACCCTGCGGCGACGAAGTCGTTCTCTTCGAGGGCTCTTCCATGACGGCTTGACAGGGGTTGGTTGTGGTTGAAATAGTAACAAGGTTGGTAATTCTGAAGCCCTGAAAAAGTCGCTGGGGTGGGGCGAATGCCTAAATAGTCTAAAATCTGGACCTCCTGATCACGCGCACGACCGTGGCGGCGATTGGCGGCGAACTAAGAAACAGGCCACACGTGACAAATCTATTGACCTAGTCCGCTGCTTTCATCCATGACATTTGTACTCGATTAAGACTGGAAGCGCATGCGGACGAGATAATCATTTGCATAGGGCCTTTTAGATAAACAAAATACCAGTGCCAAGCAGCAGTGCCACAACCACCGAACAGCGGGAATGAGGCCCTCGGAGCAACAAAAAGATCAAAACGCGGCACCATCTAGGTGAATGAGATGAAACACTTTACGATGCTCAGACGATTACATGATTCTCCAGCTCATGTTAGAGTTTTTGGCGGGTCCGCTCCTGAACCCGCCAGATCAACCTTAAAAGGCTATTGACCTTTTCGTGAAACGATGCCGCCTCCTTGATTCCATTTGACCTTACTGAACTGACCCCAAAAATGACCTCGAACCCTGGTCGGAAAAGGGTGCCTAGGAGCTCGGCGAAGGGTTGAACGTCACTTTCTTTCACCGGGTGACCTGTGTATAGGACTTTAAGATCGTGGGGAGGGATTTCCTTCGTGATGGGGAGGATTGATTCAGCCTTTGAGATGTCCAAGGGAACCCCGAGGTAACGGAGGGAAGGAGAGAACGAAGCCGCAAAGGTCAAAAGGAGATCGACCGGCATCACATCACCAACGGACGAGAACTGGAGGGACTCCAACTTGACCCACGCTCTCCCCATTTCTTCCACGTTCGCAGCGTTCAACGTGACGGCGCCCAGCCAAGAAAGGTCGAGGATGGCTAGACCCCTGCAGGAGAGTAATGGTTGGATGAGCGAGAAGTCATGCTGGCTACGGAGTGTAGGTCCCTGGACTCGAAGTTGCTCCAAGTTGGTGCATAAAGCGAGGGAAGATATAATGTCGTTAGGCGGAAGGTCGCGCGAGCTGGGCGTGCAGGTGATTTTCAAGACCCGCAGGCACCGGAGGCCCTGGATCGCTTGTGTCAGGGAGTAAAGCGAGTTGACTGGGCGAATTTGAAGACATTCAAGGGTTGGTTGTGAGGCCACAAAGTTGGCGATGTTTGAGTCGAGAGTCTTCCGAGAGTCGGTCCATCTCGTGACGTCATCGCCGATGGTGATATCAAAGTGCTCGAGCTTGAGAGCACATGACATGGAGGTCAGAGTCGAGAAGACTACGCTGGCAGCTTGGTTTATTTGTTCAGAGGGCTGGGGGACTTTTATGGTGATATGTCGAACCGTCGGGCCAATGAGTGGGAGAACAAGTGACGGGTCGGAAGCCTGGTGAAAATCAAATGCCAGCGCCCTCGCCGTCGGAAGCAGCGCACCATGACCGATTCGAGAAGTAGCTGCTATGAATGCGTGAAAAAGTGCTTGCGGATTGATCTGAACCCTCGCAGCACGGCCTCCTGCTTCGTCCGTAATGTGAACTCGACGGATGCGATGAGCACAGGACCAATACTTGGACCAGTCAGCTCGGCCGAGTCCGTTACGGAACGTCTGGGTATTGTGAGTGTGCAACCAAGAAACTCAGCTACGTGCATTCCATCAAGTTGTTAGCACTTACCAATCCACTGCCGGTGTTTATCAATTCATCCAACAATCCGAGCGGTGCTGCCAGTGTCGTGATCTCTCGCCAAAGTTGATCAAGAGCAGGCTCTTTAAATCGCTTGCAGCTAAGTGCTACTCTGGAGCAACTGCATTTGTCGAGGAAGCGAAATATATTGAGAAGGACTTCGGTTGACACGCGGAAGATAAGAGGCTCGGCCGGAGGTCTCGCCGCAGCTACGTCGGTCGATCTAGTCAGGTGCAAGCCTAGAGATCATGACTCGATACATACGGGTGATCTCTCCACGAGAGGTTGCAGAGGTTTTCTTCGCGAGACTTTTCATGGCGGCTTGTTGTGGAATATTGTTGGTTCAAATCGGAACCGCACGTCGGCCGTAATTCCCGTAACCAGACATGTATTATATCATCAACCCTGTGGCGTGGGAGCGCGTTGTCGGGAAGCGGAACCTGGCTCAGTCCCTCAGGTGACGGTATGGGCAAGTTAAACCGTTCACAAGGTCTACAAATGGATGAGCAATTACCCTCCCCTGCCTCGGACGACTGTCCCCCATCGGAGTCATTCGGACAACTTGAATATGGTCAAACAGAAATTGAAGTGCTACAAGGTCGAGTCTGAAGGCAAGATTAAGCGTCCCAGGCGGGAATGCCCCAACGCCGACTGCGGTGCTGGTATCTTCCTAAGCGGCCTTGTTTATTGAGTCTCTTTTGGACTACCGTTCTGACCGTTCTGCGTGCTTACAGATGCCTTTCCATAAGGACCGTCAGTACTGCGGCAAGTGCGGGCTGACCTACAAGTTCGAGCCCGGCACCAAGCCTACCGTGTAAGGTCCTCGCTGTAACCTTAGTACCATGTTGTATCACCTTGTCATGAAGTTTAACCCATTTGTCTGAGCTCGCACCGAACCGAGTGTCCTGTCGTGTACGCCTGCCATGAAGTCGCCCGCATGGCGGTGAAGATTCCAATCTGAACCGCGAGAGCCTAAATTACCCTGACGATCAATGGCCCCACCACGCCCACTACAGGAAGCAGTCCAGCATCTTCAATCATCTGGTTATATACAATCCTACATTACAGCCTGACTCTACCGCTTCAAATCAGCCCGACGTCAACGGGGATGACTAGATCGAGCAGGCGCACATCCTCTTCTATACTGCCCGACATCGAACAGTACGAATTCACAGACCAAGCTGCACATGATGAGCTGCACATGATGGGTCTATAAACCGAGTCCACTATTGACACTAATCAAGGGTGCGTCTTGTTTCGGAAGAATTTATCTAAGAATACATTCACTTGTCTGTATTGCTTCGCTCCGTAGGTTCGTTGCCCATCCGAGTTATAAGGTCTCTCTCCCGACCACACCTTGACTCCAGGTGAGCATAATGAGCCCAAAAACATCGCAAATGTCTCCAGCTGATCTTCTTTAACCCACGTCTCGCCAATATGAAGTGTAGTCAAACCGGAGAACTTGGCACCGGAAGGCAAATGAGATAGTGGGTCAACGGACCCTATGCCTTCTAAGCCGAGCGAAAGTCCGAGGAAACGAAGACGAGGCGAGAAAGAGGTGGCAAAAGATGGGAGCAACTGAATGGGGAAATCATCGGTCCATAACAACAGCGACTCCATTTGACTCCACGCCTTCCCCATCTCGACTACATCAGAGTGATCTAATTTCAGAGGATAAAGGTGGGAGATGTCAAAAAGAGTAAGCTGTCGACACGCCAGTAGTGGACGAATGTTGAAGAAAGACAATGGACCTCCTGAAGTCGGTTCTTCGATTCGGAGGAAAAGCTGTTCCAAACGGGTGCACGAAGCGATAGACGATACGCTCTCTGTTAGACTGCCGTGATGAGGTTCAAGGACGCAGGTGATCACCAGCGAGTGAAGAAGCGAAAGGTGAACGAAGGACTGATTTAGTGGGGAATTGGAATAGAGGGGAGTGAGTCGAAGACATTGAAGACCCCTCTGAGATTTCAGAAATGTCGCAAGACTCCCATCAAGAGTGGTTTGGGCTTGACGACCAGCTTCGGTGGCGATTGAGCCCACGTTTGATATAACGACTTCTAGAGAATCCAATTGAAGAATATTTTGCGTGGATGTGAGGGTTGAGAAAGTGGTACTTGCTATTTTGTTTGTGTGTGGAGGCGTTTTGAACAGCGAGATGGAAAGGTGACGTAGCGTTGAACTGATGAGGGGGAGCACGATGGTTGTACCGTAAGGGTGATAGCAATGGAAAGTCAGTCTCGTCAGTTGAGGAAGGAGAGGTCGGACCCCATTGCCAGCAGGCAGCGCTGCGGATATGTGGAGAAATAATAGTGGATTGAGATGACACGAATGCACGCTTCCGCCCGTCCGATCGACGACGGTCACCGCCCGAACCCGCTCCGCGTAGGACCAGAACTTGTCCCAGTCTGCGCTGGCAAGCCCATTAGTAAAATTCTGAAATTAGGAGACAAATTAGCGAGCTCTGGGAGGAGGGTGCTGAGTAATGCGCAACGGCATGCAAACCAGAACGTACCCATCCGTTCGCGGTGTACGTCAGCTCGTCCAATAATCTGAACAGCGGCAACAACGACGGCATGTCCTTCCACACCTGGTCGAGGGCAAATTCCTTCAATCCTCTGCAAGAGCGTGCCGCGTTGACACAGCTCCCCTTATTTGTGAAGCTGAAGATTTGGGCAGTCAATTCTGGTGCTAGAGCGAGGAGAGGCGACTGTATTGCGGGAATGGTGCCAGCTTTGAGTCAGGGTGTTCAGTCCAGCAGATTAATGAGTTACGAGCTCTTCAATACCTATTGGTGGCTCCGTTAGTGCCGAGGACATTGCGGTTAGTTGATACAATGATTGAGGGGTCAGTCAGAACATGAATTAGGCAGCGCTCGCTTACAGCTTCCCGCGCCTGTCCCTAAAGGTCGAACCACTCAACCACCAGGCTATTACAGTAACCAAGTCCTTACCCCTTTCTACAACCACAACTTTCTCCTTTAGCCAGCTTACGTCTGACTGTTTGGTAGCGTCGCCGAGGTTCCAACGGGTAGTATTAGGCGCAAAAATTGTTCGGGTCCGCCAGAGATTGGTAAAAGGGTCACTTTCACATCCGCCTGCTCCACGTATAAAAGGTATTGTACAGTGAGATTAATTCACAAACGCCAGTGATAGCCAAGCATGAGCAGCGGAGCGAATCCAGACCGCACATTTACAAAACCGTCGTCCTCAGTGGGGATGCGATCGATCTGGGATAATTAAGGGTCGGCAAGACCGACTAGGCTGCGTTGCTTGAGTAGAAGAAACGTCCAGCTAACTTGGCAACTTTCCGCCACATCTCCATACACGGAATCTTCGCTGGGAGGATGCTTTCACATCGCAAGAGGAATATCGAAAGGGCGGATAGTCGCACGTGCTCTGGCAGCGTTGGTTTGCTTGAAAGCGGACGTAAGGTGGTTGTTCAGAAATATATTGAAGACATAAAGCTCGCTCGTCATGCCAGATATGAAGTTCGTCTTATTACATGAGTCTAAGAGCGACGATGGAATCAAATCGTTCTTCATGGACGTTTCGGAAAACAACGTCAAGGTAACGGTCAGCATCGTGCTTACGCTCCCGACAGACCATGATGAGCCCCTTCCATACAGCTCACACCCCTATAGGAAGTGAGGTATTCAATATCAAAGTTAGACTAAGTGCGAAGAAATATCTGTGAAACTGGCTGTGATAAGAGTGACTCCAGGTTCATAAGTGGTTCAGTCAGGATCCCCCACCCCCACTTGGTTGTCGATGACATCAATATTCATACCACGAGGCCTAATTATCGAGAATACAGCAGCGGCCTTTTGATGAGGAAACGTTTTACAGCCCATTCCATTCAAAAGCCTTTTCAACTTCAAACGTGGTCTCGCTCTCGACCTCGGCAGCCGACCTTCCAACCCGAACGGTGTAGGTTCCCTTATCGGCTCTCCAGAAGTGCACAATATCATCCCAGTACGACACGGCGTACTTGTCTAGCGTGAGTTGCACCTCTTC
>KN822955.1:345905-360571 GCA_000827465.1 Tulasnella calospora MUT 4182
CGTTGTTTGCTTACAACCATTCTTTCTCCAACTCATAGAGGCTCCCCTAACTGCATGGGCGGTATTCTCGGTGAGTCTGTGAAGCTGCCTGGTGGTCCTTAGCTCGGTGGTCTGACTAGTATTGCTTATAGGCGAAGACCTCGGGGACGACCTAGCCATCGTCGGTGACGAGTTCATGAAGAACTGGTACTCAGTGTTTGATTACGACCGTCTCGCTGTCGGATTTGCCAAGGCGAAATGATATTACTAGGGTCAGGCTTTGCAATACAAGCCCGGAACGACGATGTAGGGAGCTATTTATGTTTTGCATATTATTACAAATGATGATACAGAGCATGCTCGCAGTGAAAAAATGTCCGGTTATTACTGAGATTGAAGCAAGGGGGGAAATAGGAATGGGGCGGGTATCATGGATAAGAACTCGAGTCCAGCAAGCATTCAGCATCCTACTCATCCCTCGAGACTCCTCTCCACTAACAAAGCTAACACCCCAAAAGACCTACAAGTATTAGGTAGATGGTGCTGTTGATCGAAGACGTCGGGTGTGAATTTGAGGTACCGGCGCTATCGTCGACCGCGCACGTGCTGGCAGCCGAGTGTTGCGAATGGGACGGGGTGACAGGCTTTCGGAAGAGTGTCTTCGAAGGACAGTGGGAGGAAATCATCGTACTCTGAGACGCCGGACTATACTCGAAGATTGTAACCGTGAGGTTTGCTCGTTCGAAGGGAGCTCGAGGGCGCCGCAGACTCCACCACATTTAAGCGAGAGCTGGAGCGATGCGTTACACTTCCCCGATTTCTCTCCAGACTACTATCAAGAGCTCAGACGTAGCAGCTCCAATGATCTTTGGAAGTTGATACGCGAATGCACCAAAAATTTTCTCGATAGCTCACCCATAGAGAATATTTTACCGAGTCTCGATCATATCACGGGCGGAGATTGGGCGTGTCACACTCTTACCAGAGAATTTCGGATGAATAGACGCTCTGTCTGTAAAATTACACTACAAAACTGGTGTGGACTTAGCTTGGAGACATAGCCAAGAAGTTCTTCGGACAGCCTACAAGGACCACCTGACGGGGGAGATGATAGAGAGCGCACCCGCGGCACATGGCTGCTATTGAATAAATACGGCGAACAACACGTCTAGTGCCACTAGACTTGCTACGTATTCTGCTCCACCAATCCCTTTTAAGAGTGTTATATGGGGCTGAGGCTGACTGAGGAGTTGCGTTGACATGACAGGAGGTATCTAATTCGTCCTTGAAGGGTTGGGACATGTTTACCTCTTTGGTAGCGAAGAGGCCGGCAAAGACCTCAAGGCATCATTCCATTATTCCAACTCGTATATCAACTCACCTATCACGGACATCAATAGGAATATTACTGCGATGTGAGCAGAGCTTGGTGTGGCTGTGCGACCCCAGAACGGGTGCGGGCTTTCTCTTATTGTCACCAGGTCGGACACCAGTCAGGTCTGGAATACGTTCACTAGTCTGAGCAGCCTCATCCTTGCTCTTCAGTTCCGGGTCTCCACTTGAACAATCCAAAGTGCCCTAAAAAAATCTCTCAGAACTTTCTTACATATGCACGCCCTATAGCCCCTCGACATCCTCCCTGAAATCTTCTTCCGCCTTGATAGTGCGGAGCTACCCGGTACGGCGCGAGTATGCAAGACTTGGGCGGAACCAGCACTCGACCGCATTTGGGCATATCTGCCTTCTCTGTTTCCATTGCTGAGTTTACTGGGCTTACTGGTGTACGAAGAACATGGATGGGTAGGTTGTTTATCGATCTCACGCGCAACCGACTAGTCTTATATGACTCTGTTTCTTTAACCAAAACTTTCATGATGGATTGAAAAGTCCGAACTGGAACGGATGGTTGTTCTACGCAAAGCGGGTCCGGCGAGTGTCGTTCGAGGATCGCTCCATCCGAGAAGAACGAGATTCGCGCGCCAGCTTGCAGCTTGTGGAGGAATCCGCTCCTCCTTTAAGGAAGGGGGGGGGGGGAACCCAACTCCTTCCCAACATTAGATACCTATCCATCACTTGCTCCTTTTCTTCGACACCTTCGTTCATCCGTCTATTCTTTTCGCCTTCACTCGAGGTTCTCAGTTTCGAATTGAAGGAATCAACACAAGATGCCATAGCTTCGGCTCAGGAAGTTTTCGTCGGCCTCTGCGCCGTGAAGGACTCTTTGAAGGTTCGGCTTTTTTTGGTGACGCGTGCTCAGCGAAGGGGCATGGAGGATTTCGACGGAGCATTGGCCACATTCATTTCCTCGCAACCCAACCTCGTGCGTATTATTCTCGGGTTCGTGATTTTCTTAGAATACCCCCAAAGGATCGTCGAGAAAACACCCAACCTAAACGAATTGGTAATCACTGGCTTGTCACCTTCCGGTGAAGAAGCGTTTCACCAAGCAGTGGCGGATATATCGAGGCATCATCCCAACCTGGAGGGGTTCACTTATGGAGGACGTTCGCTAGATCCGTTGGGAAGGAACGTTCACCTCTCGGTGCCTCGGGAGTTCATGGCATGCCGAAGCCTCAGATATCTTTCCATCCCTAGACTCAACCTCAAAAACATCGGGCGGTCTTTTATTGGGGAGATGGGGCGTGCATGGACTGATATAAAGTGCCTGACTTTGGACGCAGGAAACCGGTGAGGCGACACCCCAGGATTTCCACCAAACTATTTGGAATACTTCGCCGCGGCATTCCCCTCCTTGAGGCTCCTCGACATTCCCATATCATTCGGTGGTATCGCATCCTTTCCGCCTCCCGAATTTACCGTCCGTTTCTGTAAGCTCTACCATCTAGGGGTGGAATTCTCCAGGATCTCGAGCGAACAGATTCCTATATTTGCCAAGTATCTCGCCTCAATCACGCCCCGGAAAGCCGAAATCGGTCATTCACACAGCGGATCTAGCGAGCAAGCCCCTAGCTGGGGGAAAATCCAGACTCTACTCCAGATGGAGCACCAGGTACAAGCAAGCGCCCTCAGCAACTCTCTACGGGAGCAAGGGGCTTGAAGCCAGATAGTAGCAATGTCATTTTTCGGTTTTATTTTTGTGCTTTTCCACTTTCCCCTCTGATTTCATGTAACATCTTGACTCTGTGTAAACCCTGCTGTGATGACGTTCCCATTGGATTCAGAGCGCCATAAGCAGAATCGCCAGGCCACACTCCGCCACTTTCAAGTTGACTCAGAGGTTGATGACCGTCGCATCGTCCGAGTGAACGCAGACTCTAGAACACAGGGGCCTTCTCCAAATCACTTGGTCATCTCAGCGCTGCAAACCAGCAGCTCCGCCCCCCAAAATCTAAGTAGGCTATTCCCGCCCCGGTACTGTCAAAGTCCACTAGACTGGAGGTGCTCTATGTCGGCCAACTGTAAACGACTCCAAAGCTGAGCTGCGGAATACGCGGCAATTGGCGGATGTATTGTTGGGACACTTTTCTACGTACTGGGCTAGCCTACCCTGCTGTCTTTCATACTGACGGTGCCCCCGCTCTGTGAACCGCAGATGACAGAAAGTACCAATCCCATTTTTCGAGCAACATCAGATTCGCAGGAATAGTAACTTAGGCCGAGCTAAGAATATATGCTGGGGTCGTCAACGCTAGGTATCCGCCGGGTTGGCGTCAACATATTTTCCTCAACAAACCGACCATCTGCAAGGAAACTGAAATCAGCCCACGGCTAAAGGGAAGATGAGAAAGAACCCACTTGGAATATCATTGTTGTCCGCTCTAATCCGTGCCTCCTCCTCCGTCTCTGTAACTCCAGTTACAACGTGCCTCCGAACCAGCCTTTCCCTCGCAACATCGTAATCCACCTCAACGTACCACCTCTCGTCTAACAGCTTTGCAGCCTCCTTCCACCTACCCAAGCTTAAGAACGCGTATAATCCCTCGATTATGACGATCCTGTGGCTTGGCAACACCACAATCGCATCAAAGGTGGGGTCCTTGAGTTCATGGGAAAAGGACGGGGCAGTGATAACGTCGCCCCTTGGGTTATTCGATCCTCCTCCTTCCATAGCAATAACCTCAACTACAGCTGCATCAGGTATAGGGTTTCGAAGCTTCGAAACGAACTCGCAATACGCAGGCGCATCGAAAGTCCATTCTGCTCCCCGTCGTTCAAAGGCTTCCTTCGGGTTTGGCATGTTACTAAGATGTAACCGGGTGTAGTGCCACCCATCGAGCGGCACTATTGCGCAGATTCCAGGTTGAAGGGCGTTGACATGTTGGCATAGGAGGGAGGCGAAGGTTGTTTTGCCGCTTGCAGGCGCACCTGTTGACCGCCACGAAAACATGAGAGAGTTAGGGGTCCATCAACATTCGAACTGGTGGGAGATTGAGGGCAGTCGAACCTGCAAGCCCAACAAGTAGTCGTTGCGAGGGCTCCAAGCTTTATTCGGTGATCAGGCAGGGAAGAGTTGCAACATTCACGGCCAGCCAAGTCAGGAAGGAAGAAAAACCCCTGAGTTAGAGCCCTCTCCCCTCCTTCGCTCGTAGGTGAAAAAACATCAAACTTGCTTTTCGAGCTTCTTTACGAGGTCGGCGGCGAGTTCTTTAGCTATGCTATCCATAGATGTGATGGAGAGAGAAGTAGCGTTGAACGGGGACGTTGGTTCCTGTGGCGCGGGAACGGAGAAACCCCACCCTGTTCGAGCCTGTTTCGTTTGGTCTTGCGATCGCCGGCTCTACCTTCCCCCACCGGGTATATGGGGTTCCACCGTTCCTGACACCTTCGGTGACTGGCCGCTCCCTGAGACTGAATGAGTGCATTCTCTATTTCACTGGCGTTTCCGAAACTGGTTGCAATTTCAACCTCCATTTCACTGTTCGGATGCCCACAAGACAACATGCTGTCTGGGATTGGAGACTGCTTTGAATTCGGCGCCCCTAGAATTGACGTACAAGTGAGTAAATCAGAGAAGCAGCCTTGAATTCCGAACTCACCTATTATGTATCCGATCCTCACCGAGAAACCGATTAGTGACTCCCTCCAAGCTCGGAGCAGTACTGTTTCGCATTCGAAATCTATTTCGATCACATGCAACGTTTGCGCGCCTCTAGATCACCACTCCTCTCTAGCTTTCGTTGACCTCAGTTCGCGGTCTACAGACAACTGACGCCACCTCCACCCTTTTGGAATGAAGAAGGATCAGGCGTCTAATGGGGTGGGGGTGGAGGTCTGGAACAGGTAAGAAGGTCATTTGGCCTGGAAGATGTATCGTTACTCCGGCGCCCATTTTTGGGTGTAGTTGAACCCAGTTAATTTTGGATTTCGGCAGCAGGAACCGAGAGTGGCGGTAGATTTAGGATAAGCTTGGCGACTTGCCAAGTGTCGGGAGAAGCCGTGCAGTGTTGAAAGACGACGGATGCGTTTTGGGCGGTCTTTGTCAGGATGATGATTACGACGGCGACTTTCATGTACTAGACCGCGGCACTGTCCCCCGTCACCTCATTATCGAGTTAACGCTTTCTCATCCCAAGGACTGCGAGTGATCCGACGAGAACACATCAATGAGTTGAGCGGGACTTACATTTTGCTTACTTGAACACTTTCTTACAGCAGAGGGACGGATCTTCCACCACGAAGAGGGTCGAGGCGGTGCTCGTCAAGGTCCTTGGCGAATAAGGGTGCAGGACCAGGGGTTGGCGGGGAAACTAGACTGTCTTCCCGTACCTTTTCAGATCATTCCGACCGGAGGTTCTACTCGCAAGGCCGAGAGAAGCTCCATACTATGGCCTCGCTGACACAAGAAGTACTTATTGCAAGGATCACAAAAGTCCGAGAGCATTACGTCCTATCGGAACACTTGGCTGGTGGGGCTTCTACTGCTGCTTCTGGTTCTGCCTAAAAGTTGATCCACGTCTATCTTAGGGTTTGGGTTTGTTAACGGATTTTTCCAGATCACCGGAGTGCGTCCCCGGTATCGATCAGCTCTCGCACTAGTTAGCTCAATACCGTTGTTAATACTGTAATGCGTTCCGGACGTGTCTTGGTGACTAAATATTGAAGGGGTTGTGGCTGTGCTGACCTCAACGTGTACATTACCGCGGTAATGCCTTGGGTGAACGTTGACAGTGTGGGAGATCTTCTGGGTTCCATGGTGCCTGAGAGTCAGTGGACGCGCTCCTTTGGACTTTCTTGCCGCGGGTCGAACATCCCTTGCCACGCGCCAAACCTTCCCAGCCATTTCACGCCGCACGACAACATTATAGATATGCAGTCGATCCAGTCAAACGAGTCTGTCTCTCGTTCCCTCTCCCGCCACCTTCATACGCCCCAGAGACAAGCCGAACAGTGATGATGCATTTTGGGATGATGAACAAGTGCCGTTGCCGCGGAGCGGTCATCTGGCCTCACAAGTTCCGCCCGCCTCGCGCCCTCAAGTCCACCGTCTCATCACCTAAACACCAACCTCAACCTCAATCTCATTTGCCTGAGTTCGCGGCACGTTCTTCGGCTTCTTATCCACTCGATACTTTAGTTCCGAGGACGTCATCACGTTCAGACGACCACCACCCCGCGCCTACAACGAGAGCAAGTGACAGAGGATCCGGACACCCGCTCTTCAAATATCAAGTTCCGAAGGGTGAACGGTATCAACACCTTCAACCATCTCCTTCAAGCACTCGCATCCCCCTCTCGGTGCGCGCCAAACCTCAATCCGCTACTCCAGAACAACCGATGGCAAGCAACGCGCCCCCCAAACCTTTTGTCGCAGCCGACGAAGCTGCTCGTGCCGAAAACGTCTCTCACGTACGCCTTTCCTCACAGAGCGCCTTGTGATATCCTCGTGTTAATTATGTCTTCCATAGACAACGACACTTTATGGTGGCCGAAAAGCCTCCCTGCCCCTACACATTGCCGTTGTCGGATGCGGTCTCGGTGGCCTCGCTGCCGCCCACGCGCTCGCCAAGGCCGGACACCGAATAACAATCTTGGAAGATGCTCCCGCGATTGGCGAAGTCGGCGCTGGTATCCAAGTCAGCCCTAATCTGTCGAGGCTCTTGATCCGGTGGGGGCTTGGCGACGCGTTGGAGAAAATTGCGGTGATGCCCGAAGGAATCGAGTTCAGGAGATGTAAGTGAAGGGCCCTTTTTTCGCATTACCAAGAGATCTGGAGGAAAAAATTTAGGCACTGACGTTGTAACGCTTGGGCTTTAGGGCAAAGTGGAGACAAATTAGGATACGCTGCTTGGGGAAACAAGTTCGCCGACGATTACGGCGCTCCCTACTACCACATTCATGTGCGTTATCCCATTCCTCCTTCACCGTCTCCATAACGTTCTCATGCTAATCAACTTTTTACGCCACCGATTCGGCTACTTTACTTATAGCGAGCGGACTTCCATCGCCTTCTGTACGACCTGACCATCGCGCTCAAGGACCAAGTCACCCTCCGCCTCAAAGCGCACGTCTCCTCTATTGACCCCGAAGGACCCTCATGCAAACTCGCCTCCGGTGAAGTCGTCAAATGCGATTTGATTATTGGAGCAGACGGCGTCAAGTCGACGATCAGGGAGGCTGTGGTTGGCCATGCCGACTCTCCAGTACCCACTGGAGACGCTGCATACCGGTACGTCATGTTTTCCCTTCACTCCTCGTCGATATGGAGGAAACCGGAGCATGGAAAATGGGAAATTTTCTGACATGGTGGTTGCCCACATTCAACAGTGCCATCGTTCCCTCGGACCAACTCCTTGCACACCCCGAACTCGTCGAGCTTGTGGAAAACCCAAGAATGGTTGGATGGTTGGGTCCCCGAAGGCACATCATGACTTACTGCATCGTAAGTCTCACTCATCTACACCTCTTTTCTCAAGGTCTGTATGCTGACGGTTGGGCTAAAACGGCCGCGTTCGTATTTTCCCGGCCTGGTTATCGGGAACTTTTTTTCCACAATAGCGCGCCAAGAAGGAATTCAACATGGTTTTGCTCCACCCCGACGATGGCTCTGTCGAATCTTGGCAAGCTGAAGGAAGCGCAGACAAGATGCGTGCGGACTTTGAGGGTTGGGATCCCAAGTACGAGGGCTCCTTCTAATGAGTGACGACCCGTGGGCTAACCTTATATCCCCTTGTTTCTAGATTAGAGAAGATCCTCTCATTCGTTCCTTCTACCTTAAGATGGAAGCTCATGGACCGAAAGCCTCTCGAAACGTGGGTCCACCCAAGCGGCAAAGTTGCGTTGTTGGGAGACTCTTGCCACCCCATGCTGCCTTACCGCGCTCAGGGTGCTGCCATGGCTGTGCGTATCGAACCCCCTCCCTTCTTCTCATTCCTCGTAATTAACGCTTAATTGATCCGTCCATCTTGTTTTCCTTCGCAAGGTCGAAGATGGTGCAGTCCTCGGCAACCTCTTCTCTCGCCTCTCCCACCCATCTCAAATCACCCCACTCCTCTACGCGTACGAAACCCTCCGCTTACCGCGTACCGCAAACGTGCAAGCGTCCTCTCGCCTCAACCAGTACATCTTCCACTTGGAAGACGGTCCGGAGCAGGTGAAGCGGGACCAAGAGATGCGTCAAGCCATGCACGGAGAGGAAGGGGTGAACAACCCGAACCAGTGGGCAGATAAGAGGAAGACGGTCGAGTTGATGGGTTATGATGCGGATAAAGCGGTGGATGAGTGGTGGACTGAACGAGGCGAGAAGGAGATCGGGAGGCTCGCGGTTGGTGGTCCGGACGCGGCGATGAGGGTGTGGGTTCAGCAGGCGGAGGCGAGGTTGTAGCCTGGATGTGTTCAGCAGCCGCATGGGTCGGCATTGAGGCAGGTATATATTAGCGCTGCGCGCCGCTAGTAATGTGTATATGTAATGTTCATTTGATACTGATTGGAATCGATGTCGATGTACGTTTTCACTTCATGTCGCCCGAGAAGTGGCTCGTTCGGATGTAACCAAGATCCCGAAATAGTCGGAACCGAGGTTTGCAGAACCATCATCAGTCATGATGGGATTATTTCGAAAGATGTTCTCCGTGGCGTTGCATACAGAAACTGGACAATGAAATCGCGAGAGCTACATCTGCACCGGCACAGCCAAAGTCCACCTTTCACTCACCGCTATCAATTTTTCTACACACACAATTTGTCCCTACTTAGACTCTCTGGGAATTTTCACCGACATGCCTAGTTGACCGCGAGGCTCGTACGTTAGGGGTGTATGGGAAACAAAGGGTGTGACTTGTCCTTCTCACCGCGCCAGGTCATCTTGCAGCCAAGACCCAGCTCAACCTTAGCCCGATAAAACCAGTTCACCTTGAAGAGTCTATACAATGAGTGACCACGTTACTATCCAGGAACAAGGAAATCAACCTGCGCCCGAGGTAGATGTTGTTCAAACACAATCTGTGAAGATCTCTCCGGTGAGTGCATGCCCCCTCTTTCCGCATACACGATGAGGGTTTGATGGACTTCATGACTTCAGAGAAATGTACTTGAATCGTTGTCGACCCTCCGGATAGAGATGACGCGGATCAAACCACTTGAGACTGAAAGCTGGGGCAGAGGAGGAAACGCCGACGTGATACCAGCCGAGCTGCTACCAGCCGACGCTCCCGAGCACCCTAGCCCGGTTGACACCCAACATGTGGCCGTCAAAAAGATGAGACTTGACGATGACACCGACGATACACGAGTGCTTGCTGTGAGTGTTGGTCGAACCTGGGATCGCGCCGCTGTCCGCGAAATCATTCTGACACCCTATTCAGCTACTTGCCCATGAAGTGCATCTGCTAAACGACCTTTCACACGACAACATCATAAAAGTTATCGGCTTTGTTGAGAACACCGAGGACGGCATCGCATGGATGGTCCTCCCCTGGGAAAAGAACGGTAACCTTCGGGAGTTCATACGTTCGGCTGATTGGCAATTCCCAGAACGTATCTCCTTAGTCAGTCCCATCCGTGACCTCTATACACGATAGATCTGCTCACCAACATACAGATATACGATGTTGCTAAAGGCATCGAATATCTCCATGGGAAGGAATCACCAATTTGTCACGGAGACCTAAAATCGGTGCGCTTGACGAGGCGTCCTCCAGGTTCCGGTCTAAACTTAGGGCCCAATAGCTCAACATTCTCGTTAATTCAAAGAGCGAGGCTGTTATTACGGACTTTGGCTCGGCACGTTTCGTGGAATCTGCGCCTGCAGATGGAGCACAATCGCGAACGCCCAGGGTTGAGGCCTCTTTACCCTCGGATGGGGACTCACCCCGAGTTGAACTCGCAGCTTCCGGTGAAACCATTACGCTGACGTGTTCTGGTTGGACGCTCCGATGGGCGGCCCCTGAGGTACTGGACGGAAATACCCCAGATTTGGCCAGTGATGTGTGGGCTTTTGGCTGGATCTGTTGGGAGGCGCGTCACCGGCAGGATCGATGTCGGGGAAATAGGCTAACCCGCATTCTATTTATTCTCATAGGTTATGACTGGAAATTTCCCTTTCGACGGAGAGAATGACGTCTCCGCGGCGGCCCAGATTGTTGACGGGAAACTTCCAACGGTGCACGGCGATGGTCGTCTCGACCAGGTAGTGGCATTTGCAAACCTTATGATTGACTGTTGGAGCTCCGAGCCTAGGAAGCGACTAACGGCCAAATCCTGCGAGAGACAGATCCATTGGATGGTAAGGAACTCGGTTATCTTCATTTTTGCCTTGGGTATCTGACACGGAAACTTAGGAACGTACCACTCCATGCAGACGTAGCGAGTCCTCAGAGGTTCTCTCTGCTCGGCTATTGACTTCCCTTGCATATATGCACATTAAAAGTCACCGGATGGGCGAAGCCATGGACAACCTGCGGGATGCAATGAACATTTCTCGTTCAACAAACGATCATTGGGCCATTGCCAACACCATGCGCGTCTTCGGTGGAGCTCACCGCTTACAACATGAGTTTTCTGAAGCCGAGGAGTCCTACAGTGCCGCTTGCGACATATTTACTCAGATAAATGACCAGCTCGGCCTCGCAAATGCACTCAATGGACTTGGTGAAGTCCATCGTCTGCAAAAAGAATCTTCAAAGGCCAAGAATGCTTACCTCCGCGCCCGAGATATCTACGCTCGTATTGATAACAAAAATGGCCTCGCAAATTCACTCTGGGCACTGGGTCAAGTCCATCAGATGCGGGATGAATCCCAAGCCGAAGAATCCTATGTTGCAGCCCGTGACATCTACGCTCAAATCGGCAATCAAAGCGGCTATGCATACGCAGCGAAAGCATTGGGCGACGTTTATCGTTTCCAAAAGAAATATTCAGACGCCGAGGAATCCTACGCCACCGCCCGTGACCTTTTCAATCGAATCGGGGATCAAGTCGGCCTTGGTAATGTAAACACTGGGCTCGGCAACATTTCCGACGACCAAGGCAATCATCTCAAGGCTGAGCAGTCGTTCCAGGAAGCTCGAGAAATATACGCTGAAATCGGGGACAAGTACTCGCTGGCCAACACTCTGTGGCGCTTAGGATGGCTCCACCGATCTCAGCAACGTTACAAGGAGGCTGAGCAACTTGTTTCCGAAGCGTCGACCATCTACCGGGAGCTTGGTTTGGAGAATGATGTTTTGGATTGTGACGAATTTCTTGACGCGGTAATAAAAGAGGCGCTCAAGTGATTGAAGCTCGTTTTTCTCGACTCTTCGTAGAACAATGCGCATGTAGCTTTGTCAGTTCCCTATCTCTTGTGGGTGATGGATGTCCCTCTCCTTGCGTATCCATTCTTCAGGCTTTCAGTGTCGTGTTCTTCTGGGAGAAGATAATATTATTGCCGAGAGATACGCCCATAAGGCTGTTCGTCATCTGTTTGCCTCTCATTGGGACCATGCGTCAAGGTGTTTCCATCGCCTAATTAGGTGAAAGCGACTGGCGGCTGAGTCATCAGATGACGCATGGGCCACGAACATAATATTTGTGTTTTGACCAGGCGGACCCCCACGACTACTCAAAACTCAACCCGCGATTCCTTCAATCTTGACTCTCCACCACGGCCGTTGACCAGACTCTTCCCAATACGTGATCCAAAAACGATGTTCTTCCCCTCAGACGTATAACCCCTTCCCTACGAACGCTTCTTTCGAACGTGTTGATACAGCAAGCGTTCCCTTCCAGTTGAAATCCAAATATTTCTGCGGTTCGTTATGGTAGTGTGCAATCGCAGCCTTGGCTCTTCCTTCGGAGTGAGAGGTGCGCAACCGAGGTCAATGTCTTCCGGACAATGAAGAAAAGATAGGGATGCAAACTGGACGGTTTATCCAATGCGTGAGCCGCCTTTGCAAGCGCCTCGAGACCATTCTAGTTAACATTCTTCCCATCTGTCTAGCTACTTCCTAACCTGGTCGACGTCTTACTTCAACATCGTCAGTCTCCATTTCAACTCTTTCGCCTCTCCTTGTTGCCATCCTAGCTTCAAACCCGAGCGGATTCGGACCTTTGGGTGTACCTCTCTTCGCGCGCACCACGAGCCCATCCGCCGCCCGCGAAGACCCTCTTTTCGATTCGGGCAGGGTATAGAGGGAGATACACCATGCAAGACTGGTGGATCCTCATGCGATTCACAAAACGCACATCAGCTCTTCCAGAAGCCTATCGACCCTCTTTTGTCCTCACCCTCCCACCACCATTCCCTCCACCGTCACCTCGGCGCATCAACCGACCACTGATCAACCTAGAATTAAACCTCGTCAATGGCCTCTCCGAAGCAGCACCTTCGTCGCAATCATGGAATACCCTCGCGTTGTGAGCGAAGAGGTTGTGCTATTTCCCGATTGCGGTGGTGCGTTCACGCCAACGTCTTCTATCGGTGATCGTCTCCAGAGATTTTGATTGGACCATCATCCGACACGACGGATTTGAGACCCCCCACTGCAATGTCATTGGCTGTGACGCCGGTGGAGATGATGCAATGGAAGAGGAGGTGGGGGAGGGAGGGAAGATTTGTTTCGGGGTGACTTGCGGAAGAGTCGGAAGCCAAAAGGCCTGCCCGCCGGTGGCGACGCCTAGGACCGGGATAGATGCATTGCAGTACTCTAGCAGAATCCGTCCTCGGTTCCAGTGGGTGGGGCGTCTGGCGAGACTAAGTTAAGCAACTCCGCATGGAAAGACACGCCCTCAGCGAAAGAACGCGCTACAACGGCATTGAAGAACGTTCTTTCTCAAGATTGCAGTTCTTAAAGAAGACGAAGAAGTTCACTTGTCCTAATATGTGACGAAGCCGGAACACCACTGTTGGGCCTAAGTGAAGTTTAACACGTGGTATTGAAACGTAGGGATGAGAAGACTGACCGCACCACCTCGGTCAATAAAGGCCCAATGAGGCTAGCGTTGTTGTTGGATGTGATCGCGCATATTTCAGCTAGTAGACTTTCCCTTGTCTTTATAGTAGCAATGCCGCATGTATGAGTTCGCTAGCCATATGACGTCTGAACCGGATTAGGACCGCGGTACCGAACAACTCTAAGCAGACCTTGGCTATCTTAAGTGATTTTTGGCATTCCCATCCTTCGTATGCTTGCTGCCCAATCATCGAGACTTATAGTACTTGCATAATTAATATATAATCAAGATTCGAACCTTGGTTGGTCTCGAAAGTGGCGAACGAAGGGCACGTGCAGAGCAGGGGACATCATGCCCTGGTGCATGTACATCCATTTTTTTGAGACGACATCGCTGTAAAATGGCGGCAAGACGTGCTAAACAAAGATCTATTCTATATTTAAGAGGAATTTTGCCGTATCGCACTGACCTATTGGAGAGTGTTGACAACGAAGGCTGCAAGCAACTTTCCGTGAGGACAGGCGATGACGACCCAGCACGTTGAATGAGCCCGGTTTACGTAATGTTCGGCACTGGGCTCAGGAACATTCGCTGAATGGAAGTTCGAAAAAGGCCTCAAGGCGATACACTTGCTCGTTCGATTCGTGTTAGGACCACAAGGCTACGCATTTGTTCAGTCTCTGGAAGAGAAAAAAGGAGCTCATTCTGTCCTTCTCGCACCACCATCGCGACGAAACCCCCCGCACCAATCCCCAGCTCAGTCCCTGACACGACTATAATACCTCACAAACTCTACAGAATGCCTGAGCACATTCCTAACGATGAACAGAAGGACCAACCTCCGCCGACAACCGATGACCTACCCCAAGTCGCGGTAAGGATCTCGCCGGTACGTAGATACGATCTTTTCCGTCCGAACGATGAGCGCTTGATTCAAGTCGGAACCTTAGCGAAAGATACTTGAATCACTGTCAATGCTCCGAATTGAGAAGGCGCGGATCAAACCACTTGACGATAGGCCCTGCGGCATAGGGGGGAATGCCGACGTGATGCCAGCCGAGCTCGCGCCGGCCGAACCGTCCGATCCTTCGGCCCCCGACGGTGTCCAGCATGTCGCCGTCAAGAAGATGAGGGTCGACGGGGACATCGATCATACACGAGTGCTTGTGGTAGGTGTCAATGCATCCTGAGTCGCAACGTTATGAGGCAATTCTGATATGACGTCGCTTGGCATTCAGCTACTCGCCCACGAAGTTCATTTTCTGAACGACCTCTCTCACAACAACATCGTGAAGGTTATCGGTTTTGTTGAGGATGCCAAAGACGGTACTGCATGGGTAATCCTTCCCTGGGAGAAG
>KN822955.1:361236-386372 GCA_000827465.1 Tulasnella calospora MUT 4182
AGATTATTGAAGGAAAACTTCCACCCGTACACGGCGATGGCCGAGTCGACCAAGTAACTGCACTTGCAAATCTCATGATCGACTGTTGGAGCTTAGATCCCATCAAGCGACCGATGGCCACGTCGTGCGAGAGACAGGTTTTTTGGATGGTAAGAACCCGACCGTCTGCATGTTTACCTTGTTTATCTGACGTCAACACTCAGGATCGCATCGCTCCATGCGCCCGGGATGCGAGTGGATCCTCTGAAATCCGCTCTGCTCGTCTGTTGACTTCCCTCGCCCGTATGGACATTAAGCATGGCAGGCTGGGTGAGGTCCTGGACCTCGTCCTCCGAGCCAGCAATATTGCTCGTTCGACAAATGATGAAAAAACCACTGCCGAAGCTAATGGGGTGTTAGGCGATGCTTATTGCTTAAAAGGGGAATTTTCCAAAGCCGAGGAATCCTACGAGACAGCCCGAGACTTATACACTCGGATTGAGGAACAGGAGGGCCTTGCATACGTGGTCCGTGGGCTGGGAGAGACGTGGCTCGCGCGCAACGATGCCTCCAAAGCCTTGGAATTTTTCGTGACCTCCCGGGACATCTACACTCGCATTGGGAATCAGGGCGGTATTGCACATGCGAATTATGGGCTGGGTGATGCTTATCAGGCGCAAGGAGAATTTCCCAAAGCGGAGGAGTCCTACCAAGTCTCCCGTGACATCCACCGTCAACTAGGGAACCAGGCTGGAACTGCCAGTGCGACCAAAGCCCTGGGAGACATATATCGGTTGCGCGGGAATAATTCCAAAGCAGAGGAATCCTACGCCGCCGCTCATGACATCTTTGTTCGAGTTGGGAACCCGACCAGCGATGGCACCGTATTCAAAGCATTGGGAGACATCCATTACGTGCGGGGGAATTATCTCAAAGCCGAGGAATCCTACGCGGCTGCCCGTGATGTCTACTCTCAAATCGGGATTCCGATGGGCTTTTCCGACGTTGTTGTAGCATTGGGACAAATTTATTACTTGCAGGGGGACTACTCCAAAGCCGAGGAATCCTTCGCGACCGCCCGTGATGTCTGCGTTCGAATCGGGTACCAGGCCGGCGTTGCTACCGTGGCCAAAACACTTGGAGACGTCTATGCTACGCGAGGAGACTATTCCAAAGCCGAGTACCACTACATCACCGCACGTGAGACCTTCACTCAAATCAAGCACCAGGTCGGGGTTGCCAGTGCGTTCAAAGGATTGGGTGACACCTACCGCCTGCAGGGAGAGTATTCCAAGGCTGAAGAGTCATACGTTACCGCCCGTAATATCTTCGCGGAAATTGGGGGTCAGGGCAACGTTGCAACTATGGCCCTAGCACTAGCAGAGGTCTATCGATTGCGAGAGGATTATCCCAAGGCCGAGGAATCTTACGTCGCCGCCCGAGACACCTTTTCTGAACATGGAATCCAGGCTGGTGTTGCCAGTGCGGTTCAAGGACTGGGAGGCATGTATCACGCTCGAGGAGACTATTCCAAGGCCGAGCAATTCCATGTCGACGCCCGTGACATCTACAGCCGCATTGGGGATAAGAGAAATCTTGCAATTGTAACCGATGGACTGGGAGAGATATATCGTATGCAAGGGGCATATATTAAATCCGAGGAATCCTACGTTGCGGCCCACGAGATGTACACTCAAATCGGGCTCCAAGCTGGCGTTGCCAATGTGCTTAGAGGACTGGGTGACACCTATCGCCTGCAAGGAGACTACTCCAGGGCTGCAGAGTCTTACTTAACCGCTCGTAAGATGTTCGCCCAAATCGGGCATCAACTGAACGTTGCGCGTGCGGACTTGGGATTGGGAGAGGTCTATCGCTTGCAAGGGGAGTATCCCAAGGCTGAGGAAACTTACATCGCCGTCCGTGACGTCTGCGTTCAAATCGGGCTCCAGGACGGCGTTGCAGACGCGCTTAAGGGATTAGGCGACGTATATCACATGCAAGGGAATGATTCCAAAGCAGAGGAATTCTACCTCGCCACCCATGACGTATGCGTTCAGATCCGGAACCAGCCCAGCATTGCCAAGACGCTCAAAGCACTGGGACATATATATTATGTCCAAGGGAAACATTCCAAGGCTGAAGAATCCCAAGTCGCCGCCCGTGATATCTTCGCTCAGCTCGGAAGCCAGCTCGAAATTGCTAATACGGAGAAAGCATTAGGGGACACCTATTCCGCGCAAAGAGATTTCTCCAAGGCCGAGGGATCCTACATTGCTGCCCGTGACATCTACACCCAAATCGGAAAGCAGGGCGGCGTAGCGCACACAATCATTGGACTTGGCCAGCTGTTTTTCCGGCAAAACAGTCCGACAAAAGCTGAAGAGTTGTACCAGGAAGCTCGAGATATATCCGTAAAAATCGGACACAAATGTTCATTGGCGGACAATCTGTGGTATACTGGATTGCTTTACCGGTCCCAGAAACGCTTTGAAGAGGCCGACACTCTCGTTTCTGAAGCTTCAACCCTTTACATAGAGCTCAACTACAAGAAACGTCATTTGGAGTGCGAAGGATTTATCAAAGCAGTTAGGAAGGAGAGGCTCAAGCCCTGGAATATTCTGCTGAGACTAGTTTTTTCTCCATCCATTAACTTCCTATCTCGTATGTACGGAAACGTTACGCGACTGTTTCGATTGCCACGCTGGTAGACATTTTTTTTCTTCATGGTTCTACAGTGTATTTTCTTTGATATGAATGTGTGCCTTTTATAGCTGGAAAGCGTTCTCAGAGCAGTCTTGACTCCATACCGAGGTCTCGCCGCCGACCTGATGCCACGACCGACTGGGGAGCCAGAACCAGCCCAGTAATTTCATGTGTCGCTTAGCGATTGACCTTAGAGCGTTGGTGAACCATCATGAAACCAATATCCGTTCAGCGCCTGTTGGTAGAACCCCTCCGACTCCGGAGCCTTACGTTATTATGGACGTACTATCGGGAAGCAGATGCAGCGGGTTGGGTGAATATGTCCACTGTTGAATAAGGAAGCGACCCACGGGTCACAGCATCTAAGTTCTAGCTAACCCGCTGCTCCACCGTCAAAGAAAAGTAAACATAGGGAAGAGCAGGGGCATCGTTGCCTTGCCCTTTTTTTTTTTTTTTTTTTTTTTTTTTTTTCACAAGCGGTAAACTCGCCCTGATGTGTAACTCAAAGCGCTAATCACTGCTATTCCTCTAAAATTTTCGTTTACTTGGCCTGGCATCTCTATTGGGCATATTCTGGAATCACAAGCATAATTGGTCTCCCAGCGAAGGCCTGCCCCCACGCGCCGGAAAGTCACCTTCATCGATGGTCGACAGTGTCCGTTCCCGCAAAGAGACAAGCCCAGCGAGCCCAAGGGAGTAGCTTCCCTCACCAATTAATGGGATGCAATCGATATCCGTACTGTCGAGAAAGGACTTGGGTCAATGATGAGGGGGCCGGCGCACGGGCATCTTTCCTGCCAAACCTGGAAACCATGACGTAGTTCCGGGGCCTAAATTAAAGCCGTCAATAGAACGGTTTCAACGTCTTATCTATTTGCCTTTCTTGCCTCTGATTAAGCGAAGTCAGGGGAGGGTAAAAAATATTGAGGCACGCCGTCCCCGTGGTTCCCCGAATGTTACTCCGCGTCCTTCAGCACACCCAGCGGAGACCGCTAAGTCCGTTCACCACGTGCCATATATACACTTCCACTCACGGGCCCCTCATCCGTTGGGTCTGAATGACGTCATGTCACGAGACTCCTTCTATATATGCACTCATGCCGTCGTTTGGGTTACGTCGTCTTGGACGCACCTTCTTCTCGTATTCTGTATCGTAGCGGCGCGCGGAGGCGCCATTTCCCCGACCCTCTGGTCAAACATAAGGCTTTTGCCTGTGACAATCTCTGGCGGGACGGCGTCGCGTTCGCCAGCTTCGCTGGCGAGACCCTCGTCCGTCCGCAATTCAAAGCAAATAAAAATAAAAATAAATCACGGTAATAAATCTTATCTCGTTAATATACATTTATGGAGCTCTTCGATGGGTATGGACTACCTCACGTTAGGGGTGCTTGTTCGGGCACGACCAAATAACGACGGGTTAGATTCAAACTAGATAAGTAGAAGACGCGCCGTGCACTCACTAAGGATTCAATCATCCAGGTATGTGCGCGTAGCTCGGTTCGAACAAGAGCGGAGTAAACGGACTTAGCAAACGAGACCAGAAAACGGAACGCAAGGGTAATTAGGTCAATATCGCGAAGTCCCCGATACAGAGAAAACTTACGTAGGCACAGGAAAGCTCCGATGATGAAGTTTTGACAGAGGTAACTTGAGAGCGAGAGTGGCGATTGGTATGGCGATATCCAAATACGAACCGCACCTACAAGGTTGGATGATCAACTGACAAAAGTATGTATTATATACCAAAGAACCAAAGATAACGAATAGAGCACTTGCCACTTACTAGTTGATATAATCGCCGACGTTCTGTGTAGTCTCAGTTAGAATCGAGAAGGGAATGGAGAAAACGGACTTAGCGGTTCCAGCGGGGGTGTGCGGAAGGGCGCGTCAGAGTTGGTGTCATAGTTCCGACGTTCAGTGTGCCTGATCGTTTTGCGCTGACAAAACCCTCCCTCTATTCAGAGGGTCGGGGACATGGGTTCGAGGGTCCTGGAAGACTACTTCAGGCAGTGGATAGTCGAGTGAGGGGCAATGTTTGCTTTCTCAGGTGTCCCTGAATTTCAATATCAACTGCTCCTTCACGCTCAACGATTCGGTTCCCTTTTGTTAACACGCTTGCTTCCCCATCTTCCATCTAGTACACTACAGACGTGCGCCCAGACGCTATCGGAGGGAACATGTGATAATCCCTTCGCTGTCAGTCAAACCATCAAAGCGGTTCGGGCCCATCAGAGAAAGGTCGTCCTACAAGTTCCATGCACCACAACCCTGTGAAGTTCGTGTTCATGAGGTAGAGCTGGCGGCGAATAGGAGACTTTGATGCTCAAATGCGTCGATCTTAGCGCAAAATGTAGCGAACTTGAGCTGCTCTTGTCGAGAAGGCCACCGGTGCTTGTCACGACGTCTCCACCACGCCCACGCGAGTAGTCCCCCATCCACGCTAGCCTCGTAACACACCTACAGTAATTACATGTCTACACTACTCATTGGTCTCTCATACCTACAACGAGTCGATGTACCCTGCCTTCTGTACGATATGACCCTTCACTTGCACTTATGGACCCAGTCACGCTCCAAAACACTTGCTGTACTGAGTATTTATACCGAATGCTCGGAGATAGATCTCGTGCCAGCCTTATAGGGAGCTAATTGCGCCTAGACAATTCTACAGGTCGAGATTGGGAGAAAGTGTCTGACAGGCCTTGATCTTCGTTCTCCAGTCCTTGACGTCATTATCGGAGATAAGACCTGCAGCCCCATATCACACGTTGTCTCTTGTCCAAAATGAATTAATGCTGCTTGTAGACTCTTGTGTATTTGATAAGCATGGTTCCTTTCCATCGGCCCCAGTCTCTTTGCCGACCCCGAATGCAACGCTTTCCTACACCTGACATACCGTGGCTTATGACCGTCGACGACCCGATAGCTGAGTATCCCAGCTCCGACAAACTCACCGTGCACTGGATTTTACTCTGCGTCCAACTCACACCTCCAGCTGTAAGATGATGGCTTAAATCCATTCCATCTGGCCTAGAGGCCCGCTGATACGGCGGAGCTATCTAGGGGGTTGGCGCTTAGCGACAGCCCGTTGTTACGGATGTGAGCAGATACGTAGTGCCTGTGAACGGTTCAGATGATAAGATAGATACCACTTTAAGACCTTTTAAATCATTTTATTGGATCCAACTGCGCCTACAACTGCAGTTAGGCAGTGCTCTGGGGCCGCGTGACCGCGCGCTGCAAGCGCGCCCGAGTGTTAGGGTTAGCATTTCTTCCCTCAACATCGAGTAGCCTTTCGGACAAGGGGTTTCAACAGGTTGAGTGAAAGACATCGACGTAGAATGTAAGTATACATTCCATTTTAGGAGGAAAGATACCCGAAAGTCTCACTGTTATACGTGAGAGTTCAGCCGTCGATAAAACGCCCCAACCCATGGCGTGCCTCTAGTGTACCGCGAGCGGATGTCATCACGTTGACTTCTTATCCGTATGACGAGTGAAATTACGGTGGAACACAGTGAGGGCTGAGACAAACAACCAACAATGAGTAACTCGGGCATTTGAAGGTGCCCGCCAGTAGCACCGCACGTGAGGGCTCGCCCTAATGTCCTACCCACGACCAGACTCTCAGAAGGAGAGAAGAGGTGCGGTCTCATACACAATTTCTATTATGCAGAGGTCCTAGAATACTTAGGTCACGATGTTACGAGATACTTGAACTGCGGAGCTATACCAAAACTTTCCACCGGACTTGCACCGAGCCTTACTACTACTGCATGCGTGGTAAAAGGTGAGACCCTGTTTCGTGGGCCTTAGGGGCAAGGGGGTAGCCTTTCTGCAAGCACAAATGCCTCGTGAAATGTTGTGTAGAAAACACCGCTGCACGACGCAAGCAAAATGTACTCAACAAAAAGCTTCTGGGCGTTTAGTAGAAGCATAATGAATCTGAAATTATATATCGAAGCCTATCTACGGTAAACGCAACTCGTCACTGTCGGGGGCCGACCACACAACGATGTTGGACACTGGACGCGCGCGGCCACAGCTCATATAGCCGTGTCGCAACTGGTACGATGTGCGCCCGGAATAGACCAGAAGGAAGACTTAGACAGGGCTCAACTACATGCACGTGCCTATTCAAGTCTAGACTGGTAATATTGAAGGACCTGGGTCATCAATGCCAAGATAAAAGGTCAATCGGCTCCCTTGTATGCATCTCTCGCAACCTCCTGTGCCAAGCTCGATCACTCTCTGCAACAGCTACAGCATATACAAAGCAGATCCCAATGGCCGATCACATTATTGATCAGCAAAAGAAGGATCAACCTCCGCCCACAGTAGCTGCCCGACCCCAAGCTGTAAGGATCTCCTCAGTCAGTGGATACTCTGCTCTCCCCGTCCAAATGATGAGGTTTTGATCTTAGGTGTGGTCCTAGCGAGAAGTGCTCGAGTCCTTGTCAGCGCTCCGGATAGAGATCACGAGGATCATTCCACTTGAAACCGAAGACTGGAAGAGAGGAGCGAGCGCCGACGTCATCCCAGCAGTGCTTACGCCAGACGGTGCTTCCGAGCCTCCGAACTTCGCCCATGCCCAGCATGTCGCTGTCAAGAAATTGAGGCTTGACTGTGACACTGAAGATGCCCGAGTGCTTGCGGTGAGTGACAGGAGTCGACTCGTCGAGTGGTCCCGGGGTTTCGATGGGCAGTTCTGACAAAGCGTGGCTTGGCATTTGGCAGCTCCTCGCCCACGAGATGTATCTCCTCAACAACCTCTCTCACAACAACATTATAAGAATCATTGGCTTCGTGGAGGACGCCAAAGATGGTATTGCATGGATCGTCCTTCCTTGGGAGGAGAACGGCAATCTCCGGGAATTCGTAGCATCCGCTGACTGGGAGTTCCCTGAACGCATCGCCTTGGTCTGTCTCTTCTACCACCATTATATAAGAGTGGCTCACTTACAGCTCTACAGATACACGATGTCACCAAAGGGATTGATTACCTCCATAATAGGGAATCGCCTATCTCTCACGGCGACCTAAAATCGGTAAAGTTCACCCTACTTGCAGCGCCTTTGTTCTAGAGCTGATCTCAGGCGGAGCAGCTCAACGTTCTAGTTAACTCAAATAACGTAGCTGTCATTACAGACTTCGGCTCGGCGCGCTCTTTGCAATTTGCATCCGGAGGGGTACCACAATCTCGAGCACCGAGCACCGAGGCTGCCTCGCATCTGAATACGGGCTCACCAAAGGTCGAAGTCTCGGCTTCTCGGGGAACGATAACATTGACGAGCGCTCAATGGACCCTTCGATGGGCAGCTCCTGAGCTGCTGGCTGGAAGCATTCCCGACCTGGCGAGCGATATCTGGGCTTTCGGCTGGATCTGTTGGGAGGCGAGTAACGGGAAAGATTGACGCCGAGGGTATAGACTAACCTGAGCTCTATTAACGTCTATAGGTTATGACCAGCAATTTTCCTTTCGCCGGAGAGAACGACGCCTCCGTGGTGCTCCAGATTGTTGAAGGGAAACATCCGTTGCTGCACGGCGACGGTCGTCTCCAACAAGTAGTGGCGCTTGCTAATCTCATGGTTGACTGTTGGAACTTACATCCGAGCAAGCGACCGACAGCTAAATCATGTGAGAGACAGGTCTATTGGATGGTATGGGAATTTTATATTTTGGCATTGGCCGTGCG
Source organism: Tulasnella calospora MUT 4182 (assembly GCA_000827465.1). Classification (NCBI taxonomy): domain Eukaryota; kingdom Fungi; phylum Basidiomycota; class Agaricomycetes; order Cantharellales; family Tulasnellaceae; genus Tulasnella; species Tulasnella calospora. The sequence continues at coordinate 369,615 of KN822955.1, forward strand.
TACCTAACTCAGTCCCCTAGGACCGTGCTCGACCATGCCGCCGGAGCGGGAGCGAATTCCCTGAGCTTCGATCCACCGAGCTCTTGTCGTCTATTGCATTCATGCATATGAAACATAGCCGACTCGACGAAGCTATGGACCTGATTCTTCGGTGTATGAACATCGCTCGTTCAACGGAAGACGAACAGGCCGGCGCCGATGCTCTTCACACCTTGGGCGAAATCTATCGCCTGCGAGGGGAATATTCCAAAGCAGAGGAATCCTACGTCACTGCCCGTGATATCTATGGCCAAGTCGAGGACCAACTCGGCCTTGCCAACGCGGTCAATGGACTGGGCGAGGTCTATCGCTTGCGGGGGGAATATTCCAACGCCGAGAAGTCGTACATCGAGGCCCGCGACATCTACACCAATCTGGGAGACGAACTCGGCCTCTCAAACGTGGTCAAAGCATTGGGAGACGTTTATCGCTTACGAGGGGAATATTCCAAAGCCTCAGAGTCCTATGTCACCGCCCGCGATATCTACGCTCGAATCGGAAACCAGGCCGGCCTCGCAAGTTTGGCGGAAGCATTGGGAGACGTATATCAGTCGCGAGGGGAGTATCCCGAAGCCGAGAAATCCTACCTCGACGCCCGGGACATCTATCGTAGCATCGGGAACCAGAGCGGTCTCGCAAATGCGGTCAGTGCATTGGGGGATGTCTATCGTTTCCAAGGGGGATATTCCAAAGCCAAGGAATTCTATCTCTGCGCCCGGAATATCTACACCCGAATCGGGAACCGGATCGGGGTTGCCAATGCGATCAAAGCATTAGGAGACGTCTATAGCTTACGAGGGGAATACTCAAAAGCCGAGGAATCTTACATTACTGCTTGGAGCACCTACAACGACGTCGGGGACCTGGGCGGTCTTGCAACTACAGCCCAAGCATTGGGGGACATACATCGTATGCGAGGAGAATATTCCAAAGCTGAGGGGTTATATATCTCCACCCGTGAAATTTACGCTGGAGTAGGGTATTCTGGTGGCCTTGCAAATACGAACAAAGCATTGGGGGACGTCTATCGCCTACGAGGAAAATACTCAAAAGCCGAGGAATCCTATGCGACTGCCCGTGACATCTACACCCGAATCGGGGATCAAATAGGTCTTGCAAACACACTCACGGGCATGGGACAACTTTTCGTCAAGCATAATGATCCTGCAAAGGCTGAACAGTCTTACCAGGAGGCGCGAGAAATCTATGCAAAGATTGGCCAAAAACCTTCACTGGCAAATAATCTATGGAGTACAGGATGGATGTACCGATCCCAGAAGCGGTATGAGGAGGCTGAGATCGTCGTCTCCGAGGCGTCCACACTCTTCAGGGAGCTTGGCCTAGAGAAGGAACGGTCCGAGTGCGACGGATTTCTCAAAGCAGTCAGGAAGGAGAAGCCCCAAAAATGGAAACGTGTATTCAAAGCACGTCTGTCTCGATTGACCCACGGAGCTTGATTACTTGCATCTCCTAAACATTGGCCATTGGGTCGGCCCCCTATGTCTTATGGGCCATTGAGGGTGATTCCGCGTATGCCTACTCTGTACTACTCTCCGCCTCAAAGCTGTAACGGGGCATTCTTGCCGATAGTCTCCAGAATTTCTCCCAAACTTGTTTATTTGCTGGCTCATTTTCGTTTTCTGTACCTTAAATAAATGCCAACCAAATGATGTCGACATATAGAGCTCGTAGCGGTGGGAACCTCTTCATTCCATCATTTGTTGATCGTGGAGTGAGAGTCTCGATTTTACCACAACAAACTACCTTAAGGGCGTTACGACGTGGCCTGGCTTAAGGCCGGGACCCTAGGTACGAGCAACTTGTAAGTACGTAGGGTTGAAAACAGTAGTTTTCGTAGCAAGAGAAAATGGCGTACAGGGGGTTCCAGGCCAGTGGTGGGGTGGATTTTGCTTCCACTTACCGAGCGTGACAACGGCGCAGCTTTTCCGGCTGCCAGATCCATGCCCAATTCACGACGCGCAGAATCAACTCGTTCCGGACCCCCCCCCCCCGGGGGCGTCTACCCTCTTCTCTTCACTGCCTCGCCACCATTCGCTCCACCGTCAACTCGGCGGATGAACCAACCACTGGTCAACCCAGAGTCAAACTTCGCTAATGGTCTCTTCGTAGTGCCATCTTTCTTCGCAATCATGGTCTGACAGATCGCGAGTGACGGATTGTGGCGCCACAAAACTTGGCCGTGACATCTACAATCGTATTGACGACAAAGTCGGCCTCGCAAATTCTTTCTGGGCACTGGGTCAAGTCTATCATATACAAGGGGAATTATTCCAAGCCGAAGAATCCTATGTCGCGGCCCGCGACATCTACGCCCAAATCGGCAACTAGAGCGACTGGGCATACGCAGAGAAAGCATTAGGCGACCTGTATAGTTCCAAAAGACACGTTCAAACGCTCAGGAATCCTACGCCGCCGCCCGTGACATCTATACCCGAATTGGGGATCAACTCAGCCTCGGAAATGTAATCACTGGACTCGGCCAGCTTTCTGCCAAGCGGGGAGGTCACGTACAGGCCAAGCAGTCATACCAGGAAGCTCGAGAAGTATTCATTAACATTGGGGACAAGTACTTGCTAGCAAACAACCTGTGGCACACAGGGTGGCTACGCCGATCTCAGCAACGGCAGAAGGAGGCCGAGGAACTCGTTTCCGAAGCGTTGGCGATCTACCTGGAACCTGGTTAGGAGAACGACGCTTTAGATTGCAACGAGGTGCTTGATACGGTTAGGAAAGAGGCAATCAAATGACTGAATTTGGGTTTCTCTCGATTTTATATAGAGCACTATATCGCCGGCCCACCGACCATAACTATCTTTGTGGTGAAAGAACGGAGGAAACGCGTGCAGATCATATCGGGCCTAAAAGCCAAGATCGACTTCACCTCGGTGACAATTCGTACCCGTGCAAATCCTTTCAACTGACATTGTACACCTATTTGGGCGTCAAATTGATGGCTAAATTGGGCTGAGGGCCGATACAAGCTGCCCGCCGTGCTTCGAACTACGAATTGTTGGCTGAGTCATCACATGACGCATGGGCCACAAACATTCGTTTCCTGACCAACCACTACCTAAGGTCAATACCTTCATTCCCTGACTTCCTACCACGACTATTGACAAAACTCTCCACAATATCAAAAATGATCTTCCATCCCACTCGACGACTCGTTCCCTACAACTCGACGCTTCTTTCTAACGTCTTGCCGTGGTATGTGCTTCGTTCTGGTTAAAATACCGTTTCTAACACTCCATTCTGCAATCGCAGTTTCGCTCTTCCTTCGAAGTGAGAGGTGCGTGGCCAAGGATCAACGGCTTCTGGGCAATGAATGAATGATAGGGAAGCGAGTTGTGCGGTTTATCCAACGCGTGAGCCGCTTTTTTCAAGCGCGTCGAGACCATTCTCTGACTGCAAATTGACATTCCCTCCCCTCCCCTCTGTCTAGCTATACCTCTCAGACCTTGTCAACCCCAACAGTGCCAGTCTCTATTTCAACTCTTTCACTCCCACTTGTTCTCAGTGCACTCCGCGCTTGAAACCCGAACCGATTCGGTCTCGAGCTCGTCATGAACCAGCCCTGGGGTCCCAAACACATCGCCCATAGTCTCTTTCCACCATCCCGACCTCTCTTCGTGGGCCCCATGAATTGGTCCGCTATCCGAGAGCTGTGGTTTCGGGCAGCGAACGAAAGGAGGACCCACCATGCAAGCGAGAGTTCAAATGATCATGAAGAGTGTTTCGCCACCAGGTACTCAGCCTCCCAGCGGTGCGGTTCCACCCGCTGCCAAATCCGCGCCCAATTCAAAATGCGCACAACCACTTATTACGGACCCCCATCGACAATCCCATGTCTTGACTCCTTCGCAACTATGTATTCCCTCAACTGTGCATCAACCCCCTACTGATTAATCAAAGTTGAACCTCACCAATCGTCCCTCCGGCCACCTTCGTCACAATCATAGCCTAAAGCTGCAACTTCTTTCCTACCGAGTGCCAACGCGCTGGTAATCCAGAATACCTTCTAGTTGTTAGCGAGAATCGCGAGTGCTATTCCCCCCAGTCGCGGCTGTACCTGTCTCGCAAAAGTCCTCTATTGCAGGCAGGGCGCGACCATCGTCTGCAGGGGTGTTGGCTGGAAAATGTTCTGACACGAGGCATTCGAGACCGCGATGTCACCGGCTATGACACTAGAGGGAGTTGGGCCAGGGGGAGCTGGAAGAGTTGTTTTGGGTTGGCTTTCGGAAGAATTAGCCTACTCGTCGGGCTCTTCGGTGGCGACGACTAGGATCGGGATAGGATTGTCGAAGTAGTAGAGTTTGTCCTCGGTTTCAGTGGGTCCGACGACTGGAGAAACTAGCTATGTAAGCAGTTCTGCCCGGAAGAACGCAGCGGGGAACGCACTGCAGCGGTATTTAGGAAGGTTCCTTTCATTGGCTAATTTCACTTGTGCCGGGTATGCGATGAAACTAGGGATCTCATTGTCCGAGTGAAGTCGGGCACGAGGTATAGAAAGGGAGGAATGAGAAAGATGATTGTGTCGATAGATTGAATTCAATGAAGGCCAGATGAGATTGAGGTTGTTGTACAGGGGACGTGATCGCACATTTCAACTAGCAGACTTCTTCTGAGTCTTGGGTGCACAGTGTAACAGGTATCAGTTCATTCCGATTTCTCTAGCCATCTCTTGGATGGGATTAATTAGGTAGCGACCTTTGGTTATCTGAGGTGATTATTGTTGTTCCCATGCTTGCTCTACAACCACAGTCACCGGGACTCCGTGGAACTTGCATGGTCAAGAGCGGGGCCTCGGTTGGTTTCCAGAAATGTCGGACGAAGGGCGCAGAGCTGAGGGAACACATGCACGTTGGACTTTGTCGAGAGGGCATCGCTGCATAATCTGCCAGGCAACAAGGGGCAGTTCACTCGATCACACTCACCTATTGAGGGTGTTGATCAAAAAGGTCCGGTGAACAGAGGTGATGAGGTAATAGTGCCCGGCGCGCCGCGCGGATGTTACAGTGCACGCTTCACGCTTGGCACCGCTCTCAGGAATATTCGCTGAACGGAAGTTCGAAAGATGCCTCAAGGCGAGACATGCGTTTTATCGAGTCTGGGCTGGCAACCACAAGGCTGTGCAGTGGTCCATCTCTGGGAGAGACATTTAAATGGGTTCATCCTCTTCGTTCTCGCATCACGGTCGTTCTGAGATCCCTCACGCCCACCAACAGCTCAGTCCCTCACACGAATATAACATCTCACCGACGCTATAAAATGCCTGAGCACATTACTAACGATGAACAGAAGGACCAACCTCCGCCGACAACCGATGACCCACCCCAACTCGCGGTAAGGATCTCGCCGGTATGTAGATACGATCTTTTCCGTCCGAATGATGAGCGGTTGATTCAAGTCGAAACCATAGCGAAAAATACTTGAATCACTGTCAATCCTCCGAATTGAGAAGACGCGGATCAAACCACTTGACGATAGGGCCTGCGGCATAGGGGGAAATGCCGACGTGATGCCAGCCGAGCTCGCGCCGGCTGAACCGTCCGATTCTTCGGCCCCGGACAGTGTCCTGCATGTCGCCGTCAAGATGATGAGGGTCGACGGGGACATCGATCATACGCGAGTGCTTGTGGTAGGTGTCAATACATCCTGAGTTGCAACGTTATGAGGCAATTCTGATATGACGTCGCTTGGCATTCAGCTACTCGCCCACGAAGTTCGTTTTCTGAACGACCTCTCTCACAACAACATCGTGAAGGTTATCGGTTTTGTTGAGGATGTTGAAGACGGTACTGCATGGGTAGTCCTTCCTTGGGAGAAGAGCGGAAACCTTCGGGAGTTTGTGGCATCTGCTAATTGGGAGCTCCCAGAACGTGTCGCCTTGGTCTGTCGCTTCCGGCATCCCTGCGCGCGTTCGTGTTTCACTGACAACTCTGTAGATATATGATGTAGCCAGTGGTATCCAGTACCTGCACAATAGAGAACCACCTATCTGTCATGGGGACCTGAAATCGGTATCGCACCCTATTCTGCACATGCTTCTGTTATGCGGCTAACCTTGAGGCCGAACCAGCTTAACGTCCTTATCAACTCGAAGAACGAAGCTGTTATCACAGACTTTGGCTCGGCCCGTTCAATGGAATCTTCATCCGCACAAGCAGCAAAATCTCAAGTGGCGAGCATTGAGGCCAACCCGCTCCCGGGTACGGACTCGCCCAAGGTCGAAGTCGGAGCTTCTGGGGAGACTATCACGTTGACGGCTGCTCAGTGGACTCTCAGATGGGCCGCTCCTGAATTGTTGACTGGGAGCGACCCCGATTTGGCGAGTGATATCTGGGCCTTCGGCTGGATTTGTTGGGAGGTATGGCGCTCGGAGGATAGGTTGGATAATCGGCTTATTCGTCTTTCATTAATTCTGATAGGTCATGACCGGCGGTTTCCCTTTTGAGGGAGGCAACGACGATGTTTCCGTGGTTGTCCAGATAATTCAAGGAAAACTTCCACCCGTGCACGGCGATGGTCGAGTCGACCAAGTAACTGCACTTGCAAATCTCATGATCGACTGTTGGAGCTTAGACCCTAGCAAACGGCCAGTTGCCACGTCGTGTGAGCGACAGGTTTATTGGATGGTAAGGAACTCGAACATCTGCAGATTTGCCTTCTTCATCTGACGCCAACACTCAGGATCGCATCGCTCCATGTGACCGGGATGGGACTGGATCCTCTGAGATCCACTCTGCTCGTTTGCTGACTTCCCTTGCCCGCGTCAGTATTACGCGTGGCAAGCTGGGGGAGGTCCTGGATCTCGTCCTTCGAGCCATCGATATTGCTCGTTCAACAAATGATGAAAAAGCCACTGCCGACGCCAATGGCGTATTAGGCGAGGCTTATAGCTTGCAAGGGGAGTTCCCCAAAGCCGAGGAATCCTACGTCACTGCCCGAGACTTATACACTCGCATTGAGGATCAAGCCGGCCTTGCATCCGTTCTATTTGGGCTAGGAGATTTATATCGCGCGCGAAACGATTCTTCCAAAGCCGAGGAATTTTACATGGCCTCCCGTGACATCTACTCTCGCATCGGGAGTCAAGTCGGTCTTGCGTATACTAATTATGGGCTGGGTGGGGCCTATCATATGCGAGGGGAATATTCCAAAGCGGAGGAATTCTTTATCGTCTGCCGCGACATCTTCCGTCAATTGGAGAACCAAGCTGGGGTTGCCAGCGCGGTCAAAGCATTGGGAGACATCCATCGCCTGCGCGGGAATAGCTCCGAAGCCGAGCAATCCTACGCCGCCGCTCGCGCTACCTATGTTCGAATTGGGAACCAGACAGGTGATGGTACCGCGGTCAAAGCATTGGGAGACATCTATTACACACGAGGGGAGTTTCTCAAAGCCGAGGAATCCTACGCGGCCGCCCGAGATGTCTACGCTCAAATCGGGAACCCGACGAACCTTCCAGACGCTGTTTTAGCGTTGGGAAGAACATATTATCTACGGGGGGACTATTCCAAAGCCGAGGAATCCTTTGCCACTGCCCGTGATGTCTTCGCTCGGCTCGGGAACCAAGCCGGCGTTGCTGCCATGCTCACAGTGTTGGGAGAGCTCTATTACACGCGAGGAGACTATCCCAAAGCCGAGGAACTCTACCTCGCTGCTCGTGAGACCTACGCTCAAATCAAGGACCAGATCGGTGTTTCCAATGCAATTAAAGCTTTGGGACAAGTATACCACGCGCAAGGGAACTATTCTAAAGCCGAAGAATCCTACGCAACCGATCGTAATCCCTCCGCCCAAACTGGGAGTTTGAGCGGCCTTGCAAATGCGGCTTTTGAATTGGGAGAAGTTTATCGCTTCCGAGGAGATTATCCCAAGGCTGAAGAATTTTACATCGCCGCCCGTGACCACTTCGCTGAAGATGGAGTTCAGATCGGCGTCGCCAGCGCGACCGAAGGACTTGGAAGCGTATACCTTGCGCAAAAGGAATATTCCAAAGCCGAGGAACTCCATATCGCCGCCCGTGACATCTACAGCCGCATTGAGGACCAGAGGGGTCTTGGAAATGTGACATACAAACTAGGAGAGATGTGTCGCTTGCAAGGCGCATATTCCAAAGCCAAAGAATTCCACGTTGCCGCCCACAGCATTTACACTCAAACCGGGTTCCAGGCGGGCGTTGCCAATGCGCTTAAAGGATTGGGTGACATCTATTGTGCGCAGAAAGATTATTCCAGAGCTGAGGAATCTTACATCACCGCTCGCGATACCTTCGCTCAAATTGGGATCCAAGGTGGCGTAGCGGGTGCGGCCTTGGGACTGGGAGAAATATATTGCCTGCGAGGAGATTATGTGAAGGCCGAGGAATCCTACATCGCCGCCCGGAACACCTTGTCGCAAATCGGGCTTCAGGCGGGCGTTGCCGAAGCGCTTAAGGGACTAGGAGATACGTATCACTTGCAAGGGAATAATTCCAAAGCTGAAGAATGCTATGTCGCCGCCCGTGACGTATGCGCTCAACTCGGGTTCCAACCTGGCATTGCCAAAACGCTCCAAGCACTGGGGCATATATATTACGTGCAAGGAGAGCATTCTAAAGCCGAAGAATCTCAAGTCGCCGCACGCGATATCTTCGCTCAGCTGGAGTCTAAGGTCGACACTGCCAGTAACGAGAGAGCATTAGGAGACATCTCTTACGCGCGAAGGGAGTATCTCAAAGCCGGGGAATCCTATGCGGCTGCCCGTGGTCTCTACACGCAAATCGGGACGCCAACGGAGCTTTCAAACGCTGCTATAGCTCTAGGACACACGTATTCCCTACGAGGGGACTATCCCAAAGCCGAGGAAATTTTCGCCGCCGCTCGTGATGTCTTTGTTCGAATCGGGAACCAGGCCGGCGTCGCTGCCATGCTCGGAGCATTGGGAGAGCTGTATTACACACGAGGAGACTATTCCAAAGCTGAGGAATTCTCCGTCACTGCTCGTGAAATCTACACTCAAGCCAAGGACCAGACCGGTGGTTCCAATACGATCAAAGCTTTGGGACAAGTATACCACGCGCAAGGGAGCCATTCTAAAGCCGAAGAATCCTACTCCACTAATCGTAATATCTCCGCTCAAATTGGGAGCTTGGGCGGCCTTGCAAATGCGGCTCTCGAGTTGGGAGAAGTCTATTGCTTGCGAGGGGATTACCCCATGGCTGAGGAATTTTACATCGCCGCCCGTGACCGCTTCGCTCAAGATGGAGTTCAGATCGGCATCGCCAGTGCGACCGAAGGACTTGGAGACGTATACTTTGCGCAGAAGGAATATTCCAAAGCCGAGGAACTCCACGTCGCCGCCCGTGACATCTACAGCCACAATGGGTTTCAGAGGGGTCTTGGAAATGTGACATACAAACTAGGAGAGATGTGTCGCTTGCAAGGGGTATATTCCAAAGCCAAAGAATTCCACGTTGCCGCCCGTGACATTTACATTCAAACCGGGTTCCAGGCCGGCGTTGCCAATGCGCTTAAAGGATTGGGTGACATCTATTGTGCGCAGAAAGACTATACCAGGGCTGAGGAAGCTTACGTCACCGCTCGCGATACCTTCGCTCAAATTGGGATCCAAGGTGGCGTAGCGGGTGCGGCCTTGGGACTGGGAGAAATCTATTGCCTGCGAGGAGATTATGTGAAGGCCGAGGAATCGTACATCGCCGCCCGGAACACCTTGTCCCAAATCGGGCATCACGCCGGGGTAGCCGAAGCGCTGAAAAGACTAGGAGATACATATCACATGCAAAGGAATAATTCCAAAGCTGAAGAATGCTACGTCGCCTCCCGTGATATATGCGCTCAACTCGGGTTCCAACCCGGCGTCGCCAAAACGCTCCAAGCACTTGGGCACCTATATTACCTGCAAGGAAAGCATTCTAAAGCCGAAGAATCTCAAGTCGCCGCCCGCGATATCTTCGCTCAGCTGGGGTCTAAAGTCGACACTGCCCAGACCGAGAACGCATTAGGAGACATGTATTACATGCAAAGGAAATTCTCCAAGGCCGAGGACTCCTACGTTGCCTCCCGTAATATCTACGCTGAACTTGGAATGCAGGGCTGCGTTGCAACTGCCATCGTTGGACTTGGCCATCTTTCTCTCGTGCAGAAAAACCTGGCAAAAGCTGAAGAGTTGTACGGGGAAGCTCGACAGATATCCGTCGATATTGGAGATAAATTCTCATTGGCGAACAATTTGTGGCATACAGGATTCGTTTACCGGTGCCAGAAACGCTTTGAGGAGGCGGAAACTGTCATTTCCAAAGCTTCAACCCTTTACAGAGAGCTCAACTGCGAGGAACTTCATTTACGGTGCGAAGGCTTTCTCGAAATAATCAGGAGGGAGAGGCTCGGGCCATGGAAGATAGTGCTGAGACTATTCTTTTCTCCATCTATTCACTTTCTGTCTCGTCTGTACCAAAACATCAGCCGGCTGTTCCGATTCCCTCTCTGGTAGACATTTCTTCCTTCTATAAATCTGTCTCATGTTCCAATAGTGTATCTCCAAGACATTCCATACGAACCGGTGCTTTCTATATGCGGAAAGCGTTCTTAAGGTAACCCTGAACTTTACAGTGAGGTCTTGTCGCTGAACTGGTGAAACGACAGGCTCAGAGAAGTAACGTCCGAGTTCCGAAGCTGCTACCCAGCTTTACAGAGAGCTTGGCCTAGAGGAACAGTTTTCGAAGTGCGATGGATTACTCCTCAGCGATTAGAGAAGATACCCCTAGTTCATCCTTTTGAATCACTTTGTGTGGTCGTTCCCTGTTTCTATTCGATTCCGTAATCCAGATCTTCATACAACTGCATGCGCTCTAATTTTAATAAAGGCGGTCCGAAATGTAGAGATCGCACCTTGTAGCTCCCATCTCTCATCTAATATACATTCCGAATCTTCTATGATCTCATTCAGAGTGTGAGCCCGAACATCCTCATCTTCGTGCGTCGGTTGATCTCATTACCACTACGTTCTCATCTACGTACGTAAGCCCCTGCTCCGGAGGCGGCGCACTTTCGTGAGAAGGGGCCTCTGACAAGGTGCGCGCCTCGAGGGGGTGACTTCCCCACCGGTTCAGGATTTGTGAAGGTACGGGGCAGAGGAGTATCGACTGAGGCGTGGATTTGGGGAACGGAGAAGGGGTGATCTGTCGGCTCCTTGTGGGGCGAATTTCAGCATAGCCCTTCGCGTTGTCATCGCATTTAGAATAACCGTGGCATGGAAGACCCTACAGTGGTTTGCATAACTCTTAAATCACCTGGCCTAGTCCCACCTCCCTAAAAAAGCCCAATGGATCCTATTTTGGGAGTAACTATGCTCCCCTACCTGATTAGGAAGGTGGCGCGAGGGCCACGCGATTGACGGGGGTGGAAAACACTTATGCAAACCACTGTCACGTGCACCTCTCCATCGATACCCCAACACTTGTTTCCCCAAGCCTGCCCCATCCCAGGACAATTCTACAGGTCGAGATCGGGAGGAAGTGTCCGACAGTGACCTTTGTTTCAACCTGACGTCCTTATCGGACATAAGGCCGGCCCAACTGCCGCCGCCGCCATAATCCCATTCAACTACTACACGTTGTCTCTTGTCCAAAATGAATTAGCGCTGCTTGCAGACTCCTGCGTATTTGATTTACATGCTTCCTTTCCATCGTCCCCTAGTGCTCAGCTCTCTTTTGACGACCCCGACGCGTTCGTACGCTTGATATACATACTGTGGTCTGAGTATCCCGGCTTCAACAAACCCAGCGTGCAAGGAGTTTTTACCCTGCTTTCAACCCACCTATAGCTGTCAGACAATGATAATTCATTCCATCTGGACCAGATGCCCGCTAATATGGCGGAGCTATGTAATGGTCGGCGCTTAACGACGTCGACAGCCCGTTGTTTACGGTGGTGAGCACAAACGTAGTGCCTGTAAACGGTTCGGAATGAGAAGATAGATACCACCTTAAGCCCTTTCATTAGATTCAACTGCGCAGTTAGGCGGTGCTCTGGGGCCGCGTGATTGCTGTGAGCACGGGACCGGAGGGTTAGGGCTAGCATTTTTCTCTTGGCATCGAGTAACCTTTTCGGGCAAGAGGTTTTCAGAGGCTGAGCGAGTAACATCGACTCCGGATGGAATGCCCGTTTCATGTTAGCAAGAACGGTGCTCGAAAGTGCGTTGTGCGTTATAAGTTCCACTGCTATGTGTGACAGTTCGCCCCATCCATAGAACGTCCCAACCTATGGTGTGCCTCTAGTTTACCTAGAGCGGACCTCATCGCGTCCACTTCGTATCTGTTTGATGAGCGAAATTCATGTAGAACCAAGTGAGGGGCGGGACAAACAGTAACTCCGACATCTTAAGTTGCCTGCCAGACGCATTGCACGTTAGCGCTCGCCCTAATGTCCTACTCACAGCCGACCTCTTGGAAAGAGAAAGAGATGCGGGATCATGCATAATATCCAGCATCACAGGGCCTTACAACACTATGTCGCGACGTCACGAGACATTTGAATCGTGGAGCTATGGAAGAACGTTCTCACCGGACTTGCACCAAGCCTTACCCCTATTATTGGCGTGGTCGAGGGAGAGACCCTGTCTCGTGGAGGATCGGACAAGAGGCAGCCTCTATGCAAGCGCTAATGCCTCATTCCGCTAGAGCTCATATCGCCGCGTTCTAACTAGTACGACGTGCGCTCGGGATTGGCTAAAAGGAAGTTCGAGATAGGACCCAGCTAGATGCACGTGACCATTCAAGTCTAGACTGGTAATATTGAAGGACCCGAGTCGTTCAACGTCAAGATAAAAGGTCCATCGGCTCCCTTGAATGCAGCTCTCGTAGCCTCCTGTGCCAAGCTCGATCACTCTCTGCAACAACTACAGCATATACAAAGCATATCCAAATGTCTGATCACATTTATCAGCAAAAAAAGGATCAATCTCCCCCCACAGTAGTTGCACGACCCCAAGCCGTAAGGATCTCCGCGGTGAGTGGATACTCTTCTCTCCCGTCCAGATGATAGGGTTTTGATCTAAGATATGATCCCAGAGGAAGGTGCTCGAGTCCTTGTCAACACTCCGGATAGAGATCACGAGGGTAGTACCACTTGAAACCGAAGACTGGAAGAGAGGAGCCAGCGCCGACGTCATCCCAGCAGTGCTTACGCCAAACGGGGCCTCTGAGCCTCCGAACCTCGCCCATGCCCAGCATGTCGCTGTCAAGAAGTTGAGGTTCGACTTTGACACTGACGATGCCCGAGTGCTTGCGGTGAGTGACAGGAGTCGGCTCGTCGAGTGGTCACGGGTTTCGATGGGTAGTTCTGACAAAGCGTGGCTTGACATTCAGCTCCTCGCCCATGAGATGTATCTGCTCAACAACCTCTCTCACAACAACATCATAAAAATCATTGGCTTTGTCGAGGATGCCAAAGATGGTACTGCATGGATCGTCCTTCCTTGGGAGGAGAACGGCAATCTCCGGGAATTCGTAGCATCCGCTGACTGGGAGTTCCCCGAACGCATCGCCTTGGTCTGTCTCTTCTACCGCCACTATATGCGAATGACTGACTTACAACTCTGCAGATACACGATGTTGCTGAAGGCATTTACTACCTCCATGATAGGGAACCACCTATCTGTCACGGCGACCTGAAATCGGTATTGTCCACCCTACCTGTGCGCCTTTGTCCTGGGACTAATCTCGGACGGAGCAGCTCAACGTTCTAGTTAACTCAAGGAACGTAGCTGTAATTACAGACTTTGGGTCGGCGCGCTCTTTGGAATTTGCATCCGGAGGGGTACCACAACCTCGGGCACCGAGCACCGAGGCCGCCTCGCATCTGAAAACGGACTCACCGAAGGTCGAAGTCTCAGCGTCTCGGGGAACGATAACATTGACGAGCGCCCAATGGACCCTTCGATGGGCAGCTCCTGAGCTGCTGGCCGGGGGGATTCCCGATCTGGCGAGCGATATCTGGGCTTTCGGCTGGATCTGTTGGGAGGCGAGTAACGGGGAAGAGTGACGCCGAGGGGATAGACTAACCTGAGCTCTATTCACGTCTATAGGTTATGACCAGCAATTTCCCTTTCGACGGAGAGAACGACACCTCCGTGGTGCTCCAGATTGTTGAAGGGAAACATCCGTTGTTGCACGGCAACGGCCGTCTCGAACAAGTAGTAGCGCTTGCTAATCTCATGATCGACTGTTGGAACTTCCATCCGAGCAAGCGACCAACAGCTAAATCATGTGAGAGGCAGGTCTATTGGATGGTATGGGAATTGGCTATCTTGGCATTGGCCATGCTTACCTAACTCAGTTACATAGGACCGTGCTCGACCATGCCACCGGGGAGGGGGGGGATCCCTTGAGTTTCGATCCCCCGAGCTCTTGTCTTCCATGGCATTTATGCATATTAAAGATAGCAGATTCGGCGAAGCTTTGGCCCTGCTTCTTCGATGTCAGAACATCGCTCGTTCAACGGAAGACCAACAGGCCGCGGCCGATGCCACCCACAACTTGGGTGAGATCTATCGCCTGCGAGGGGAATATTCCAAAGCGGAAGAATCCTACGTCGCTGCCCGTAATATGTATGGCCGAATCGGGGACCACCTCGGCCTTGCCAACGCGGTCCATGGACTGGGCGAGGTCTATCGCTTGCGGGGGAAGCCCCACTACGCCGAGAAGTCGTACATCAAGGCCCGGGACATATACTGTAGTCTCGGGGACGATCTCGGCTTCTCCAACGCGGTCAGAGCACTGGGGGACGTTTATCTCTTGCGAGGGGAATACTCCAAAGCCTCAGAGTCCTATGTCACCGCCCGCGATAACTACGCTCGAATTGGAAACCAGGCCGGACTCGCAAATTCGGCCGAAGCATTGGGAGACGTTTATCAGTCGCGAGGGGAGTATCCCGAAGCCGAGAAATCCTACCTCGAAGCACAGGACGTCTGTCGTAGAATCGGGGACAAGAGCGGTCTTGCAAATGCAACCTGTGCACTGGGAGACGTTTATCGTTTCCAGGGGGCATATTCCAAAGCCACGGAATTATATCTCTCTGCCCGGAATATCGACACAGGAATCGGAAATCGGATTGGAGTTGCCAATGCGATCAAAGCAATGGGAGACGTCTATAGCTTA
Source organism: Tulasnella calospora MUT 4182 (assembly GCA_000827465.1). Lineage (NCBI taxonomy): Eukaryota > Fungi > Basidiomycota > Agaricomycetes > Cantharellales > Tulasnellaceae > Tulasnella > Tulasnella calospora. The sequence goes on from KN822955.1 coordinate 384,835, forward strand.
CAAGGGGAATACTCAAAAGCCGAGGAATCTTACATGACTGCTTGGAACACCTACAAAGAGGTCAGGGACCTCAGCGGTCTTGGAAATGCAGCCAAAGCGTTGGGAGACGTTCATCGTATGCGAGGAGAATATTCCAAAGCCGAGGAGTTATATGTCGCCAGCCGTAAAATCTATGCTCGAGTAGGGTGCCAAGCTGGCCTTGCAAATACGAACAAATCATTGGGGGACGTCTACCGCCTGCGGGGAAAATACTCAAAAGCCGAGGAATCCTATGTGGCTGCGCGTGACGTCTACACCCGAATCGGGGACCAACTAGGTCTTGCCAACGCACTCACAGGGATAGGCCAGCTTTTCGTCAAGCATAATGATTATGCCAAGGCCGAACAGTCCTACCTGGAAGCGCGACAAATCTATGCAAAGATTGGCAACAAATATTCGCTGGCAAATAATCTATGGAGTACAGGGTGGATGTACCGAACCCAGAAGCGGTACGAGGAGGCTGAGAGTGCCGCCTCCGGAGCGTCGACGCTCTTTAAGGAGCTTGGCCTAGAGAAGGAACGGTCCGAGTGCGACGGATTTCTCAAAGCAGTCAGGAAGAAGAAGCCCAGAAAATGGAAACGTGTACTGAAAGCATGTCTGTCTCGATTCACTCACCGACGCTGATTATTTGCATATCCTAAAGCATGGGTCATTGAGGGCGATTTCACGTATGCCTACTCTGTTACAGTCTCCGACTCAGGGCCGTAACGAGGCATTCTTGCTGACAGTCTGCAGAATTTCTCTTAAACGTATTTATTTACTGGCTCATATTGTTTCTTGTACCTTAATAAATGCCAACCAAATGGTGTCAGCATATAGAGCTCGCAGCGGCGGGAACCTCTTCATTCCATTTGTTATTAATCGTGGAGTGTTTGTTCATCGCTGAATAAAGGAGCAACGCACGGGCCACATCATTTATGTTTTGACCGATTGTCCCCTTCGACGTCAAAGACAGGCACTAGAGTGAGCAAGAGAAAATCAGCTCATGTTTCTTTACTACGCACGGGCCCTCTCATTCTTTAACCGCTTAACGAACTCGGCCTGATGTGTGACTCGACTACCGTTCACTTCTATTCCCCCAGAGGACTTGTTTCCTAAGTACCGACGTCTGCAAGGCCAAACAACGACAGGAATATGAAGGTTGACAGTGATTCTCGGTTGGGGCAAGGTGGACCGTGATTTGGGACCAGGTTCCTCCAGGCTTTCAGAACCTTCTTCTAGTTCAAGGCTGAGCTAACATTTCCTGCGACCGTCCGGGCTGTCTCCCAACATTACCGTCGTCTATGCCCCACAGTTCATAAGGCCTCTTCGTAATCGGTATCACGCTCGTTCAGATAAAGAGGATCCACTAAACCTAGGCTCAAAACATCCATCAAGCGATACACGTGTCTGTCCAAGGCAGGGCAGCGACGATTGTTTCTCTTTCAGGAAAAAGTAGCCCCTTCTTACACCACCACCACCGTCCCAATACCGCTCGCTACCTTCGACAGCTCGGCCAC
>KN822956.1:25834-49066 GCA_000827465.1 Tulasnella calospora MUT 4182
GCCGCGTGTTGCAGTGTGTATTTACTATCCTACTGACTCTATACGACTTAGATGGTGGATTTCTTGAAGAAATACGACTGGGACGACCATCCGCTTGGTCCGCCGGACAAGTGGCCTCAGAGTCTGAAGACCTCGATCAGCGCTGTTATGGCTTCTCCATATCCTGTACGAATATAAAACTTTCTCACAAGCGCTCTCACCACTCAATCTCGTTTTGTAAACAGTGGGCCCTTTGGTGGGGTCCCGATCTCGTTCTCTTGTACAATGATGCGTACGCAATCATGTCTGGCACGAAACACCCAGCTCTTTTTGCCCAATATGGGAAAATAGGTGAGGTTCATAATGTTCCTGTCATTTTTTTTGCGATTAAACCCCTTCGATAGCATGGGGTGAACTGTGGGAGGCTATTGGGCCCCTTGCGGATCAAGTCGTCCGAGAACGGAAGTCTGTTGCACGCGAAGATGGTAAGACTCGCTTACTGCATACAGAGTGCCGCGTTCTTCATGTTATTCTCCAGATCTCTTGTTCTTTGGTCGTCTGACGGAGAAAATGCTGCCGGAGGAAACGTATCACAACTGGGCTTGGGTATTTCCAACCTTTCTGCGATCCTGCACGTAACCACACAGCATGCTCATCACATCGAACGAACCCTTTTTTTCAGATTCCTGCTATTGTCGAGGACGGGAGCGTTGGGGGCTTCTTTAACACGACGTTTGAAAACACGAGCAAGATTCTCTATGAGCGTCGCATTCAGATTCTTCGGTCGCTGGGAGACAAGACTGGTGAGGGGTACCCCGTCGTTTGCTGCCCCTGGCCTCGAGTCTCATTACAATATTGCACACGGCAGCCCTTGCTCGCTCCCGAACAGAGTTCGCAGAAGCAATGCGAATGGTCCTCAGCGATGATGCGCACAAGGACGTGCCGTTCGCCGCGTTCTACTTCAACACCGTCGACGGTGGGTCTGGCTGATCCTGAAGCATGTTACTGTTTGTGCTGAAGTATCCCCTGCTGGTCCCAGCTCTCCCTAAAACCGGACGAGAAGGAGAACCCAACAAATATCAAAAGACCAGAATTCGCGTTACCAGCACGTTGGCGTTCCAAATCGGCGTGCCCGAGGGACACCCCGCGATCCCCGTCCGAGAGGTGCATCTGCTCGATCCGATCACGTTCCGTTCGTCCCCACCACCGATGTTGTTGGGGAGGCGGTCCGGAGCGTCGCCCGGATCCACCAACGATGCGCGCAGTTTGCCCGACGACTCGACGGTCGTCGCGCACACCCCCGTCGATTCGGCGGACGCCGTGGCGTCAATGGACAACTTGGGAGATGCCCTGCAGACCGACGAAACCGCTTGGCCGTTCTTTGACGTGTTTAGCGCGAAACGGCCGTTGCACATCACGTCGCTCCCCGCGAGCATCGGGAAAGGGTTTGGATTGAGGAAGAACGGGTGGAACGACGTGCCGAGGGAGGCGATCGTCATGCCCATCGCTGCTGAGGGAGATGAGGTTCCTATTGGGGTGATGGTGTTTGGCGTGAATACGAGGCGGCCGTATGATGAAGGTCGGTTGTCTCAACTTATGGGGGTTACGTGAAAGATTGCTGAAGAGTGCGTGTGTGCAGAATATCAAACTTGGATCGAGCTGTTGCATATGACGTTGAGCTCGACCTTGACTGCCACTCTTGGTCGGGAGGCGGAGTTGAAGAAGGCAGAGTGAGTATATTTGGCCCTTTGGTTCTTGAAGTAACCACTGACGCTGGGGCTACTCAGACAATTGGCTCAGCTTGATGCCGCAAAGACTTCATTCTTCAGCTCGGCCAGTCACGAGCTGCGAACTCCACTCACCCTCATCGGTAAAAGGCGCTCCTCTTTGACATTGGGTAGCATTTAGCTTACCGCCACCCTCTAGCTGGACCGGTTCAGGAAGCTCTCCGGTTGACGACAGAGACCAGAGTCAAGCAGCAGCTTGCGATGACCACTCGTAATATCGAGCGGCTACAGAAATTGGTGGACTCTTTAATGGACTTTACTCGCGTCGAAGGTGACATTTCGAGTCGATCACTCTTGCAGGCTCCGTTCTGACGCAACCGACCAGGGGGCAGAATGTATGGCCGATTCAGGGCCACTAGTCTCGCAGATTACACGGCCGACTTGGCTGAACTCTTCCGAAACCCGATAGAGAAGAACAATATTGAAGTGAGTAGCCGTGAAATTCAGGCGTCTCGGTCACTCTGACTTGACATTTACTCTTTTCTGTTCCAAGTATGTCGTGACGAGTGACCATGCCAACGAAGCCACAGCGTTTGTTGACCACGATTTGTGGGAGAAGGTCGTGTAAGTAACCTTCCTTCCTTAATCATTTCAAGGGAATCTAACCCTGCATTTCAGATTTAACCTTATTGGCAATGCATTCAAATGTGGGTCGCGTGTCTTCCGGCGGTGCCTAATTGCTTATTAAACCCGTTCTTTCCAGACACACTCTCTGGCCGAGTTCACGTTCACACTTCGTACCGACCTGGTTGGGCCGAGTTCTCTGTGCGCGACACCGGCTGCGGCATTCCTTGTAAGTCCGGGTCTTCTCGTACTTGGGGGTTATCGCGCGTCTCACTATTCCCTCCAGCCACCGAGCTCGATAAAGTCTTTGAGCGTTTCCACAGAGTCTCGGTGAGAACTTCGGTCGCTCGAGTCATGAACGATGACCCGAGCAAGCCCACATAGGCCACAGCCCGCAGCCACGAAGGCACTGGCATCGGATTGGCACTTACGCGCGAAGTATGCATCGACCTCCGCTAATTTCCTGACACCAAGTTAATTACTTCGTATTGTTCTACTAGCTGGTCAAGCTTCATGGCGGCCATATCACCCTCGAGTCAACTCCGGAGGATAAGGACGACCCGGAAGCACCGCATGGCAGCAATTTTACCGTCCACATCCGTAAGCCAACACGCTCTATTCATGATCTATGTCTAATTTTCTTGCCCACCTCAGCACTCGGTTATGAGCATCTGCCACCTGCTAACGTGGACGAAGAACTAGCCGGTATTCGCGTTGCACCTCGAGCGTACGGCCGTGCGATGATCGAAGAGGCGAAAGGCTGGAACAAAATCAGAGCCCAGTCAGACGACAAGGATCGCAGCGAAAGCGGAGGGAGCGAATCCAATGCCAACAGCAATACCGACAGCAGCAGAAGCGGGGAGTTTTCAGGAATATTCCGCTTCTCTCCTGACGACACGATTCTCATCGTCGACGACAGTACGTATAAATTGAGAGACCTGGAGAGATGAATATTCCTAATTGAAATGCTACCAATAGACGCTGATGTGCGGAGGTTCCTTCGATCAATGTAAGTGCTTGGAAAGATGATGCTACTACATACACTGACTTGACTCCCTAGATTCCATTCTTATTGTAATATCCTCGAAGCGGAGAACGCTATTAATGGCTTGGTTATAATCGAGGAAAAGGCGCCTGACTTAGTGCTGTCGGATGTCATGATGCCTGGTAAGGATTCTTGTGTCCAGGAGCGATCCTAGCTAACCCGGTCTCCAAGGCATGGATGGGATACAATTTGTCGGCGCAATCAGGGAACAACCAAGGATTCGCTGGACTCCAGTTATTCTTTTAACGGCGAGGTCTGGCGAGGAAGCTCGAGTGGAAGGACTGGTGCGTACTTTTGTGTCTGCCTTTGGCATGGGGCCCGCTGACTTTTCGTTTGTAATCGCAGACGTCCGGTGCCGACGAGTAAGTCAAGGCTACAGCAGTTAGAAAAAATGATTCCAATATAACACGATTTGCAGTTACATTTCGAAGCCCTTCAAAACGCAGGAGTTGATCGCCAGGGTCCACCTTCATCTCAATCTTGGAAAGAGGAAGCGGGAGCTTCTGAATCTCTTCGAGTGGGTTGATTGTCACCCATTTTACCTGCATTGAAGTTACTGATCCTCGTATAGGGAGCGTACGAAAGAAATCAAGATTGTCAGCGATCTCAGCCCTGTGGGCATTTTCCGCACCGACAACCAAGGAGAGATGACTTACAGTGAGACACCCTCGGCTCAAGCGTGGCCCTAAGAGTTAACACCCTTCAATAGCGAATCGACGCTGGCATGAAATTACTGATTACCCTTCCAATCAACCCCTGACGAATTGGCTGTGGAAGTAAGGGACAAGGCTAGACTCTTGCGCGTCTTGCTGACATACCGACATTGCAGCGTCCATCCAGATTTCCAAAAGGAAGTGTTGGAACTCACCACGCGTGTCCTACAGACAGCAGACGGAGGAAGTCTGGAGATTCGCTGGCAGAATGAGCGATGGACGAAGCTCCAGGTTGAAAGTATTGCAAGTGAGTGCTGGTAAAGTGTTTGTCAAGGGTGATTGGCTCAAAGGCGACATGCTTCGGAAAGACGGATTGATTGGGACTGTCACGTATGTGCCCTCGCGGCAAGCCCTCCTCCGTCCTAACGCCTAGATTTCTCTAGCGACGTATCCGACCGGCACCTGTACGAGGCTGCTAGAATAGCTCAGGCTCAGGAGCGTGAAGCCATTGCGCAGCTGCGGGCCGCCGATGCCGAGCGACAGCGAGCGGAGGCTGACGAGAGGCGGCGAGCGCAAGGTGGGCAAACGGTTCAAGCTTGAATTAAACGGCGGTCATCAATTGAAAATTGTTGTAGAACTGCTCGTGGATGTGACGTCTCATGAACTTCGGCAGCCCGTCAGCGCAATCCTCAATTGCAGCCAGTTGGTTCGAACGAACCTCAGCAACTTGGCGGAAGCGCTGCGCAACTCACGCGCCGCTACACCCTTCGTCCCTACTGACTCCTTGCTCAGGCAAATAGAAGATGACCTCGATGTAACGTGCTACTTTGTCCGTGCCCTGAATAAAGCTGACTATCTCTATAGGCGCTAGATTCCATATATCAATGTAAGTCAGTCGCCATGTCCTTTTCTGAGGTATCTGATGTTCTTTTGCAGGCGGCCTATCTCAGGAGCGTATTGCCAACGACGTGCTATCGCTGTCTCGTTTGCAGCTTGATACCCTTTCCATCCATACCATCGACTTCCAGGTCAGGGCTGTGCACTTTCACCCGATGTCTCTCTTTGCTTACGGTTGAAATATAGCTTGTTCCCGAGTTGCAAAGGATAATTTCTATCTTTGCGGTGGGTGATGCCCTCGGCAATAAACCATTCTCTTCCCTGATGTCCATACGTCCCATCTTCAGAACGAGCTGAAGATGTTAGTCCCGAATCATCCGGATCGTTACTCATCACTGACTCTGGAATCAGGAAAAAGATCCACCTTAATATGAACATCGGACAATCCGTGGTTGTTTTGAATGTCGACCGCGTCTCATCGGATCGTACCCGCTTTGCGCAGATACTCACAAACCTAATGTCCAATGGCGAGTACGGTACACGACAGGGATGTAGGAAGGTTCAACTGATGACCTTGGCAGCCATCAAATTTACCGATATCGCCCCTGTTCCCGACAGGCAGATCGTACTGTACCTCGAGGTTTCTTTGGATCCCCCACAAGCCAACAAGTGCATAGCTCCACCTCTACCCCAGAACGTTGATGAGATAAAAGAGAAGGTCAAGAGCCCAGGGACCTTGATTTATGTCTACGTCGCCGTCCAAGATTCGGGTCCTGGTTTGAAGCCTGGGGATTTGACGCTATTGTTCCAACGCTTCCAACAGGGTGAGCTACGATCCAATACCAGTATATAGCTGGGTTACTCAAGCTCGTGTCTTAGGGTCCAACTCGCATGAAGTATTCGGGGGTAGCGGGTTGGGTCTCTTCGTCAGTCGGAAGCTCTGTGAACTCATGGGAGGTAACATCGACGTCGACTCTGTCTATGGACAAGGCGCCACGTTCAGGTTCTATCTTCAAATGAAGATTGCAGCCGAACCAGAACCGAAACCGAAACCTTCTCCCGAGTCCCCCGTTAAGGCCAAGCCAGCCGTCGCCGCGCCTCCTGCGCCATCACAGACAGCATATCATATTCTTATTACGGAGGATAACATCATAAATCAAACGGTGTTGAACCGACAGCTGAAGCAAGCTGGATTCACAACGGAGCTTGCTGCAAATGGAAAGGAAGCCCTTGAGAAGATCAAACGCCTTGCCTTTGGTACGGATAATATCGACCCCAGTCTTCCACGACGGTTCGATGCCATTCTGGTGAGTTTCGGTGATCGGTCCTCGGGCACGATGCGAGCTTTCTCGTTTTAATTATAGATGGATTGTGAAATGCCAGTCATGGATGGTCATACGGCCACAAGGGAAATTCGCCGCCTGGAAAGCGAAGGGGTACTGCCTTTGCGGAATCGTATTATAGCGCTTACAGGCAATGCCCGCCAAGGTATGAAGCTCAATATCACACATCTGTAATAGGCGATGTTGACTGTAAGATCTTTAGGGCAAGTCGAAGCCTCCCTCCAGGCCGGAATGGACGACGTCATGGTGGGTAGTCACGGGTTACTGGCCGCGAAGCCGGGCCTTAGTAACTGACACTCCTATCCCAGATCAAGCCGTACAAGATAGATGAACTGGTGTTGAAGATTCGCGACAAGACTATGCTAGACTAGAACACCGTTTTATTTCAAGATTTTTTTCTCTCGACGATTCCCACCATCATCAATACACGCGCATGACTGTATACTTCGTTCTTGGTGTATTCCTTTCTTGGGTAACAATATCTCATTGTGTAATTTGTGATTTGCAGAATGATTTAGGGTTTCCGACGCGGGCGGGTCTCGCTGAAAGCGTGGTCAGGCGGGCGAGTCACGGTAGGTGACGGGGCTCGGATTATGTCAGCGATCCCAGTCAGGGGAACATTTGAGCCGTGACCGCTCCTCTCGCTCGTCCTCTCCCCTCGAATCTCTACCACACTCTTGCATTCTCAGCACATTCCTCATTCTCTATCACTGCATACAGTAATCGCATTTCCCAGCACCTGCATACACTTGATATGGCTCAATCTGCTGCTCCTGCATCTTCCACAATGAATGAAGTTTCCAAGACGCCGAATAACGCCGCCGCGACCTCCGAGCAGAACGAGAGGCCGACCTCAAAGGATATCATGGCATTGGAACATGAATACGGAGCCCACAAGTTAGCTGGACTTCATTGCTTCATTTCGATTTCGGAACTGACGCGATATTGAACCTTTTTAGTTACCATCCTTTACCAGTCGTTTTCGACCGTGCGCAAGGAGCCAAGTGAGCATGCTTTTCGATGCAAAGCCTTGATGTTGGCGTAATTGACCTCTCAATCTATCCTAGGGTTTGGGATCCTGAGGGAAGAGAATACATCGACATGCTGTCCGCGTATAGGCACGTACAATACCTTTAGCCAATCGCCGACTCGAGAATTGATCGTCCTTCATTTTCAGCGCGGTAAATCAGGGACATTGCCACCCAAAGATTACAGACGCGCTAGTGCAGCAAGCACAGCGCCTGACTCTATCCTCTCGCGCATTCTATAACTCCGTCTTCGGGCGGTTCGCCAAGAAGGTGACCGAGATGTTCGGTTACGAGGCGGTTCTACCCATGAACACTGGAGCCGAGGCCGTCGAAACGGCAATTAAGCTTGCACGGAAGTGGGCGTACATGCGGAAGGGTGTTCCGGAGGGCAAAGCCCTCATTCTCACCGTGGCTGATAACTTCCATGGACGCACTATTGGTGTTATCAGGTGCGCCTTAACTCTAACAGCGTAAACGCGGAAGCGGATTTAACGGAAGGCCTTATTTTTAGCATGAGCACGGACCCTGAGAGTCGCCGTGATTTCGGGCCCTTCCTCGAAGGCGTCGGCCCGGATGCCGCCAAGATCGGACACCCTATCCGCTACAATAATGTTGACGACGTGAAGCGCGCTTTTGAGGCCCATGGTCCTCGCATTGCTGCATTCTTGGTCGAACCAATTCAGGGTGAAGCCGGGTAAGTTACCGCGTTTGTCCTTGAAAGCCGTCGCCGTCATTGACGATCCCGCTCTCTCCGACTTCAGCATTGTTGTTCCCGATGATGGCTACCTAACCAAGGTTCATGAGCTGTGCAAGCAGCACAACGTTTTACTCATCTGTGATGAGATCCAAACAGTGAGTGCCAAGCTCTCCACCATCAGTAACCATATACTGATCACCTCCCTTTAAAGGGCCTTGGCCGAACTGGGAAAATGCTTTGCTGCGAGCACGACGGCGTTCGACCGGATATTATTACATTGGGCAAGGCCCTTTCTGGCGGGAGTGTGTATTCTTCATTACTCTTCATTGCCGACATGCTTGCTGATCGAAATGTCTTGCCACAGTGTATCCGGTCTCCGCTGTCCTCGCTGACAAGGCCATAATGCACTGCATCCGACCGGGCGAACACGGCAGCACTTACGGCGGTAACCCTCTTGGCTGCGCTGTTGCTATTGCGGCCCTCGATGTTCTTGTTGAAGAAAATCTTGCGGATCGGGCACAAGTTCTTGGTGAACGCTTCCGGTCCAAGGTCAGCGCGATCAAGAGTCCCCTCATCACGACCGTCCGAGGAAGAGGCCTTCTAAACGCCGTAATCATCGATGAGAGCAAGAGCTCTAAGGGTCGGACCGCGTGGCAGCTCTGCTTATTGTTACAGAGCCGGGGCGTCCTGGCGAAGCCAACCCATATCAATATGTTAGTTATTGAGAGACCACTTTTCTTTGCTCCGCCTGCACGTTACTCACGACAATACCCTATGTAGAATCCGCTTCGCCCCGCCGCTCGTCATCAGTGAAGCAGACCTTGACAAAGCTATTAACATCATTGAACAATGTCTAAACGATCTTGACAAGGTACGTCATTCACGTTCTGTATCTCGCCTTCAATTCACACTTTCTGACACCTCGCAACTGTCTGCCCCTTGTTTAGGTCGATGTCATTCCATATGAGGTAGGCTCAGTCTCGGCTCTTCTGATCGATTCTCGAAACTGACTCGCAATCCTGTTTTAACAGAACGAGGATCCGGAGCACCATGTGGGCGAGCTTGAAGATGGACCCGTCACGCTTTGAAGACCTGGTCGGCTGAGCTGTACCGCCTTTTTACCGGAATCCCAGACCGAATCCCCCTCCCCCTCCTCTGTATCGATAAATTAATAACATCAAGTTGCATCGAGATGACGTAAACGTATCGCGCGTAAACGGCCAGCGAGCACGCGAGTGGATGAGATCAAGTATGCCGTTGTAATGTCTAACAAGGATATTCTACATGAGACCCCTCAGATAAGCGGGGATGGGAATACATAAGCTGAAGGGTGGACACGAACACAAGGCATGTTAAAGTACACGAGGAACGCAAAACAAAGGAAGGTGGAAGCAAACCGAACCACGGCACGGTTCAAAATCTGGACAATGTAGGCATCATCGTTTCCCGATGATCCCGTTCGACCGCAATCGTCGTGGCGGTAGCATAAGTTCGCATCGACGGTGACGGCGATGGAGGGGTCGTGATGACTATCGGAATGGGGCGCAAGTGAACGGGAACTGAAAGGGAATTCTCCACTTCGCTGACTGTTATTGAGTGGAAAGAAGGGATCGAACGGAGGCCTGGCGAGGAGGGGCGGAAAGGGTAGTCGTTGCCTCCCAAAAACGTGGCGGCGTGTGGGGGCGGTGTGCGCGGGATCGGTGCACGGATGGGCAGGGACGGTGGCACCGTCGGTTCTGATGAACAGGAATCCCGTGGCTGAGAGTCGGATTCAGTAGAAGTACGGTGCAGAGGTTTCCCGATTTTGATTTTCTTCTCCTGCGCAGCGCTAAACCCGCCTTCCTCGGTTGAAGGTGAATCTGGCTGTCGTTTAAGCACCTTGTCGAGAGATGCATGACAACGCGGCGGAAGTTGAGGTGCGCTGATGACGAGTTTGGAGATGTTTTTGGTCTCGACGTGGGTTGGTAAAGAGTCGGGCTCGGGCGTGATTTGGCGGGTAGTGGCGAAGAGAGCGACGTTGATGGCACCTGTCGAATCGGGGTAAGCCAACTATCAAACAGACCAATAAAATGTTTCGAATCACGAACCGCTCAGCAAGAAAATCCCGTCCGTGACGAAAGTCGCAGCCAGAGGCACACGTCCGCCACCGAACTCGATCCACCTGCAAATCGCCACCGGCAAGACGATGGCGGTATAAATAACCGGGCACCAGAGCATGCGCCTAGCGACTTTAAGGCTGTAGCTCTCGGTAGTCTGATGACCGTTCGACGTGCACCGCCTGTTGGTTGATTGGAATCGTATGGATCGACCGTCGAGAACTATGTTGCCGCGAAGGCGAAGCTGATGGGATGAGAGTTGGAGAACAGGATTAGGATGAAACATGGAAATGAGAAGAGGGAGACGTACGAAGACCAGTGCATATAGGATAAAGCTGATGATGGCTGAGAAGAACATCTATGGAATGGTGGTGTCAGAATATAGACCTACGAGGCGACAAACATGGCTATCACTCACCCAAAAGTATTCCAGCCCGAGCTTTGAGCCTGTATACTCCTCCGTAATCCAGCACCACGGTCCGCTAAGGCCATGGAAAGGGCCCTTATCCTGGTCCTCCACCAATACGGGGCCTATAGCGACGATGCCGCCGGTGACGAACCAGATGATAACGAAGGTGCTCAAGCACGCCCAGGAGCCGACTCGCCCGACTCCCAAAAAGAGGAGAGAGAAAGTGTGCATGGCGATGGCCAAACTCCAAAGCGCGCTTCCGACATTGCCGAATTGATGCATTACACCCTGGGCTGAGCAGGTGGTCGTTGCTGGCAAGACCGCGTTGGAAGTGAGCCATCTGATGGAGAGGAGGCTGGCTAGAGATTGCGCGAGGTTGCAGAAGAGTAGGCAGATGAAATAAATCCCAATTTGCGAGCGGAGGAAGCTAGGCGGGGCGGCTTGTTTACCAGTTGAGGACTTGAGACGGGCTATGGTCTGAGAAGCATATTGTGAGGATTGGAATCGCGGCTGAGGCGTGGACGGAGGTGGCACGAACCCGCATGGCAAGGGGGAGTCCGATGATGGAGAGGAGAGAAATTCCACCGACTGTCGTTAGGGCCTGCGAGTCGCGAAAGCCTCGTTAGACGGGTGATTCAAATAGAAATGGCACAAAAGGACATACTATCATCCCTATTCTCTCGTCTTGCGAATACGGGTATACCGTTTGGTAAGCCGTTGGATCTGTGTCGATGGTAGACATTTTCAATGCTGTTGATCCAATCCGAGGTGTAAAAATTAACAGGAAAGTGTAGACAACGGATTATAGGTGCAGTAGAGGGGGTGTAAAGGAGGGAGGCAGGAAAAGAGAGACAGTGGTGGCGAGCGATATATTAACTGGCGGAGGAGCGTGAGTGCGATGGCTGAAGGGAAGCCCATCACCTTGGCTGGCATGTGTGAAACCGACGAGAAAACCCAAATGGATTGTGCTCCAAGAAGTCAATTCGTCGCTCTCAAGGTAATCTGCATGAACGTTGCTGCGCATCTGGGCGTTGGTCGGGAGGCATCAACCAAGAGTGTTGCAGCATGGTCGGTCTGCAAAGCTCCATCGAATCTACGAATAGCCGTCGACTTTGGGCCCCTTTTTGCTGCAAAAAATGCCAAGGACACCCTGTTCGCCAGCAACGGGGACTTGTCACATATGGCAACGGCGATCTCAGCCCAATTCGAGGCTTGCCAGCGCGGTCCTCCTTCACAATGCCCAAATGGAGCTACAACAACCCCGGGTTTGCGATATTCCTCGATGCGCTTGCTGCTTTCTTCTCGAACGGGAAAACATGGAAGAGGAAGGATCTGCATCCACGATCCGGTAATTTCTATTTGTTTCCGGGGCTCCCACGTCGATCGTGCAGTGTAAATTAGTGTTCGGACCGGCGGCTGCCTCCACCTCCTGAGCCTCCCATGGCTCTCAAGCGTGGCAGAACACCCCACGACGGTCAAGAGGGCCCATCTGCAAAGCGAAATCGAACCAGCAATCCGCATCCTTCCTTTTACTCCAACTCTCCTCTCAACTTCAACGCCTGCTTCTCAGACGAGATAGTTCTCCACATTTTCGCTTATCTTAACTACAGAGAATTATGCAACATCCAGACCGTAGACTCGCATTGGGCAAGGCTAGCGAATGATAACACGCTTTGGAAGTGGTTGTTCCTCAACGACCATCCCAGCCAACGTCTGAGAGGAGCTCGGGGGTTTTCGTCTCGTTGGGTGGCTGAGACCGCACCTGGTGGAGGGAGGGAAATCAAGCCGTTGCCTGCCCGACTCGCTTTGGCCGACAATCAAATATATTACTATCCGTTCAAGTGGATGTACAGGTGAATAAGCTCGTCTTCTCACAGCTGCAGAAAGGCTCAGCTTTCGAGTTTATTCCGTCTGGGATTGAATGTAGAGTAAGCCGCAATTGGAGAATTGGTGAGTACGCTCCTCGGCCAATTGAGCGACTGGCGACGACCATAACCTTAATTTTATTTTGTCTGCTAGGCCGGTGTTCATACGAAAAACTACCGTCGACCGGGCCGTTCGCCACTTTGGGGCCAACTTCGCCCAGCGTGCCGACGTCATGTCGCACTTCACGCCTCATTCTGGCTGGAGAAGTCGTTATCCACGCCTCTGACTCGAGCCAGTTTGGATACGCGTTAGTCATTCAAAGTCCTGGGCATCCCGCCTTCCGCATCCCATGCCCAGAAACGATCACCTGCCTCTCTCTCGATCATTCCCCATCCAACGTCTCCCACGCAGCTCGCAACCCCGACATCCATGTCGCCTGTTTTTACTCCGACGGTCAATTTTCCATATTCTCGGTTCCGCCAGCTCACCCATCTCGAGCGTCAGAAACATTCCGGTGTCTTCGACCACAGAGGTCACGATCCGGCAGCCCAGCGGCAGTTCATCATGCAGTATACCGACATCCTCTGCTGATAACGTTGAGCGAGGAGCTTGACCTCTCCATTTGGGACGTGGCGACCCCTGGTCAATCATCTGCGCACCCAATCCACACATATCGCTCCTATTCATCCTTCCCTCCCCTCTCCATGTCTCTTTCCTCTATGTCATCCTTTGGCATGGATGGAGAGACGTGGAAACTTTTACTCGTCTACTGCTCCCCGATCTACCCCTCGCACTGGTTGCCTTCAGCATCGGAACTGACGCTCTCAAGAACCAGTCTAGGTCGACTTGACAGTTCGACCACCACCATCACCGGCTCACGCAAATCTAGATCCCTGGTAGCGGCACATGGATGGATATCTGACGACCAACGAGCAGAAATGGAAGCCGAATGGGCCCGGAAAATGGGGTCTGTGGACGTCGTCGAGACCGATGGCAAGTTCCTCGTTGCTGCTGCAGGCAAAGGCGACAATACGTTGCAAGTCTACCGTTTGCACTATCGCGGAGAGTTCCGGTTGTCGTATCTGCGAACCTTGGAGGGACATCCTGGCGGTACTGCAGCGATGAAGGTGGCTGATGGAAGGTGTGTGAATGTTGGTAGAGATGGGAGGTTGAAAGTGTGGGACTTGGAGGCTGGATGGGATGTGGAGGTCGACCCCTGGAGGGATGATTCTTCCCGAGAGGACGGTGATGCGGATATGGAGGAGCTGACAAGCAACATGGCGGATGTGGCCTTTGATGAGAGGAGAGTTGTTTCGGTGGACCGTGAAACTGGATCTCTCGGCATTTGGAGATTTGATCTATAGAACCATTTTTATTCGTTCTGGTGATAACTCCCTGTGGACTATTATAATGTTCATCCTTGATCTAAGACTTTTTGTGAAACTGACGCAGCCGTCACAATCTGTTTACGCGTGCTTGGTGTAACTGTCAGGGATCGCGCAGGTCCAGTCGACAACCAAACCTCGCTCCCTCGACTCTCCCGCTAGAAAGGCCTGTACGCCTCAAGGCACCCTTCAAGACCTTCTAAACCGAAAGCTCCATTCGGAAGATTAGAGGCAGAGATTTATCGACTTACAGGAGCCGATATCGCGTTATCTTGGTACGGGTTGACCTGGTTTTTTCTTTTACCTTCTCCATTCGGTCGGGCTGGACAAACGCTCCCTCGTTACCGCAGGCCAATTGACTATCTCTCAGCCGCTCAACACCCAAACCACAAGCCAGCAAGACGAGCACTAGATTCTCCCCCTGCTCACCCGCTTCCGGCCATCAACGTAAAAACTCGCATTTTGGTGTTTGAAACCTCAGCTCCCGCCCAATTCCAGTTAGACACCCGAACCACAGCCACCTACTTACCATCGGTGTCGCACAAACTCTCCACACCCGGACTGTCATATAACCAACATGGAATACGATAGTGATCTGACGGACTTGAGCGAAGAGTACGCACCTGGCCCTTCCAACAGCAAGAAAACCGCTGCTGCAAGACCTGGATATAGACCTCGGAATGTCCTTCGTCCGCCAAAGACCAGTACCTACTCTGCTTTGTCGCTGTATGAATGGATTCAGAATGGAGGGATCGAGTTGGAACCTGAGTGAGTTTTGTACCGTGAAGGGTGTTTTCCATCCATCGTGGATGACTTCAGAACTGACGCTTATCTCCTTCCCTATGATGCGCAGATATCAACGTGACGTAGTGTGGCCAGATTCGAAGCAGACTAAATTGATTGATTCTGTCCTCGTAAGACCCCTTGGTATTTGAGCCTCCAGGGCGCTCATTGACGGCGATGCTTGGGGCGTTCTTTCCTTCGACAGAGAAACTTTTACATCCCTCCTATCATCTTCAGTGAGGCAGCTAGTTATTGGTCATGTGGATTACATGGAACTCATCGCCCTGCGTTTCTTTTTCCTTTCACATATAGGGGTGACTGAAGACCAGGACGGGTATGAGAGAAGAATATGCATTGACGGGAAGCAACGGCTTACTTCTCTCCAGCGGTTCATGGACGGAATGATACCGTAAGCTCGTATTTTCATTGTTATTTTTGCCAGGGCTGATCAGTTTACCATGTTTCGTCGTCAGACACATAGATGCGTACGTGCCACGCGGCCTAACCTCCATGAACAGCACTCCTCAATAGCTCTGTTTCTTCTTCTCCAGTGATGACAAGAAAAAGCATTGGTTCAAAGCCGGAACAGGAAAGAGGAACGTCCTTCCTGATTGGTTAATCAGTGGTTTCAAGCAGAAACAGTTGGTTTGTGTCGAGTGAGACCCCCCCTGCAATCGACCATGTTTATTGTCACCAGCCTTATTCTTTGGCCACCCAGGTACTTTGACCTTGACGAGATGTGGGAACGGGAAATCTTCCAGGTCAGTGGGAATAGCTGTTGCTGTTGCTTGGTCTTACATGATATATTGACGGGTCGTTAATTTTCTTCAGAGAGTTGTAAGTCCTTGTGGTCCGGACATGACTGCGCCAACAAACTAAATTAAATCCATCATCCAGCAACTTGGTATGCCTTTGCAACCTGCCGAACGTATGGCAGCCCACGTTGGGCCCTGGGCTATGTTTGCAACGACAATCAAGCAGCAATACCTAGCTCCCGACAGCGATATGTGGAAATACTGGTCTGTCGACATCTCTCGAGCCAGGGACTTCCAATACGCTGCGCAGATCATCATGGGCCTCTACACCTTACCCGATCGGTGCAACTTTGCTACTCAGAGTCTTGACAAATGGCTACAACGGACCGACCCTCCATCTGAGAGCTTCAAGAAGCAAGTTCGAGGCATCTTCGATAAGCTCGTGCAGGTCGGCCCGCATAATACGAAGAAGGCCGTTGCACCTGTTGAGTTCGTAATGACCGCCATGTTGATCAGTATGTATCCGAATGCGAACACGGAGAAACTGGGAGATCTCATCACTCAGTTCCGGACGAAGTTGAAGAAGGACCACGTGGATCTGCGAGCGAACAATAGGGTTATTAAGAGCGCCTACGAGACGATCGAGGCCCAGCTGTCAGTCCTCGTTCACGTGGCAGGAAGTTATCAATTGCGCTAGGTCTAACTTTTTTCATGGTTGGTCCCGTTTTACAGTGGTAGCAGCCTTCAACTTGCCTATGCCCGGGGCAGCAAACGGAAGAATACGGCAGACGACGAGGACGAGGACGAGGAGTATCGCGGGACGCCCGTCACGAAGATGAGCAGGCATCCGAACACTCGACAAGTTGGCACTCGCGGCTCAGCCACTTCCTCGAAGTCAGCTACTCCCGCCAAGGCCTCGACGTCTACTCCTTCGTCAAAACTGCTTCCGAAAGCTAGTACAAGTTCAAAACTGGCACCATTACCGTCTTCCTCAACTTCTTCTCGACCAACATCGTCCACGAGTAACTACACACACCTCCGCCCAGACACAGGAACGAAAGAATCGCCACTGGATGGGATCGCAAGGCTCAGGCAGCTGCAGGCCCAGAATGCGAGCAAAATCACCTCTACATCTCTGGGAGCGGACCTGGCAAGGAGGTCATCCATAGGCACTCCAACTGGCGGCCCAACCAGCGACCGGATTCCCCCCATTGTGCCAAATCCGAATAGCTTCATCGCGACAAATGGGTACCGCCCTCCTGCTGTTCCGGCAACGACTCCAAACACCAGTGAGCCAAATGTACAGGGAGATTTAATGGATTGGTTCGGTGATCCGAATGCGCCAACGGTAACCCCGTTCTCTCTCTTGGCGCACAACTGAATGTTTCTAACGTACCATTTACTTTCTTATAGTTGCAGCAACAGTCGCCTTTGCCCCAGCCGTATGGAGCCGGGTTCCAGTCGCAATATCCTAATGGACACGGCAGTAGCCACTGGAACAAATGATATGCACATTCGTTGTTTATTTCCCTACATATCTTGTGTAGCCTTTTGTTTGCACTTCCAGTATTCGCGTCTACTGGCTCAGCCGTTTGAAAGAAAGGATGTTTGTGAAGGGGGTCGGTACGGTGTTCAAATATTTGCGAAGGGCCGCGACCCACTATAAATGACCTTTTTTAAGGGCTTGCTTCGTCACTTTGCCCCAATCCATCTCAAGTTGCTACCCATCGCTCGCTCGCTACTCCAACTATGTCCGCTTTAATGCACAGAACGGTCCACGTCAAGGGCTTCCAAGCGCCTATTAACCCTGCTGCTCTGCAAGCTGGATTGCGCCGGTTCGGATGCATGTATGTATTCAATTTCGCCCGCGCTGGGACTGTTGATGACTTATGGACACCAATGCATATTCCAACCTCTCTAAACAGTGAGAGGATACATCTGTGGACCTCTGCCTCGGGTAAAGAGCACGCGTTCGTCGTGTACAGAGACGCCGATGCAGTGGACGCCGCCGTTGGGTCTTACAAGGCGGTAGTCGTGGAACATATCCGCAAGAGTCCAGACCTTCAAGCACGTCTTAGAGATATGTCGGAAAGCTGGAGCAAGCGATTTCAAGGGCCCGGCATTACCGCTGGAGAAAGCCGCGTTTCGAATTCTGTGAAGGGTCCCGCCCGCCCACCAAGTGGCCGACCAGCAAAATACTCCGACCCCACACCGCACCCAGTTTGTATGAGAAGGTCTGGAGGAGATGGTGATTTGATACGTAAAGATGATGACCGACGATCGAGGGCACCACTGGGAGCTCGTTCCAGCTCACGAAGGGCGTTTCCCGAGAGCAAACGCAGATTATCAGCACAGGACGAGCCCGAGGACTCCGGACGCCCCAGTCGCGAGAAGCCGCATCATCTTGTCGATTTCAACTATGACTTCTCCAAATACCCTGGCCCTCGGCAGAGAAGCAGGGAGAGGAGTCCCAGAGCTTTCGACAGAAGAGAGAAGGAGAGGGCCTCTCATCGGAGTCGAAACAGGGGGGAAGCTTCATCATCCACGCACAGAGTGTGTACAGGAGACGGCTCAAATCATCGCCATGAGTCGCCCGCGCAACAAAACGGGCGGCCACGTAGAGGGAGCTCCCCGACCCCGACCAATCATTCCAGCCACCGCAGGCGCGGGTCGCATGTTTCTGCTCACAGAGAGATGGCAGTCTCCCCAAAGGAGACGAACGAAGGCCCATCCGATGTCACCAGAGACAAGACAAGCAGTAACCCACATTTGATTCCAATGACGCAGGCGGTCAGTGATGACCATCCTCGCAGCATCCCTATTGCCTCGGTCCAAGCCGTCATTAAGATGGAGGACGACAATGAACCGTTAGTCTCCGGGCCTCCCCCGTCTGGAGCTCTAGACCCAACGCAAGGATGTGACGAGCCTTCTAGCTCGTGTCCTTGGGAGCAGAGCCAAACCCGATCAGGAGCAAGCAAAACGCCCCCAAAATCTTCATCTACTCACCTTCACAGTGCCGAATCGCCAGTTCCGACGCAGGTACCTGCTCTGCCCGGGTTGCCTTCACTGTTGCAATCCCCGAGCATCTCAAGTCCGATCCGACCAACATTATTCTCTGAGGAGCCTCACCAGATCTCTGGCCTCTCTCAGGAAGTTGAAAGACACGTCGTTCGGGTTATTCAAGAGGCGTACAAAGAAGACGCTCTTGACGCTCATCGCAAGGCTTGTCTGCTTATCACCGAGTACGGGAACAAGGCCATGTGGGATCTGGCTGATCTCGTAGGTCGTGAGTGCGTATCTTGTAAGCCAAGTCGACTGTAAATTATGGAAGGGAGATATTTCTAACAGATCCTTCCTACTGACAGGCTACAGCCAACGAAAAGCTTCGGGTCTGAGCGTTCCTCCAATGAGACCGATTTACCTGGCACTCGCTACGTGTAAGGCCCGCCAAGCCAGAACAGCCAGAGCCGTGGATCAACGCAACCTTATGTTGGCTTCTTCTGCATACATCAATTCCGCAGAAGAGTCGGATGAAGCACCGGCCTCGTTGAATTTCATTCGACTTAGTACGTGTTTCATAGCGAGGCACACACATGTTCGTTCTTGATGATCACCACCGCCAGATCTACTTGGGAGCCTGTCTGCTCCGATGCACCTAGATCAGCTTACTCCAGCTCAAGGCATCATTAGCGACGGGGCCAGCACCGCCCCTTCTGATCAACACCCCAGCATCAGCAAGCCAGGGCCCGTGGATCCTACTGTCCCAACCCAGCCCCGCTCTCGTCCATTTGAGATGCAAGCACTTCGTATGCAAGTTACCTCCCTTCGTTCAAGCTTTTCAGCTATCAACGAGGATATCAGGACCGAACGTGTTTCAAAACGCAAGGCCGAAGAACATCTTTCCCAAGAGAAATGCAAAGCCCGTCGTTTGGAGGGCGAGTTGAAGATTGCCGTGGAAGACAAACAGCGACTGGAGAGCGCGCTACAAGATGAGCGCGCAAGGAGAACTAAGGCAGAAGATGAGGTCTGGCAACTGAGGAGGGCCGAAACCGTGCCTCGGCCCATACCCTCGTGGTACTTCTAAGTGCTACCGCAGGAGGTTTCTTGCCGCGAATTGAGAACATAGCGAGGTCTTACCTAGATTTCCACTAGCTCTATGAGTTTGAAATTTTCCTACAAAGTCTTTACCTTACGTAGCCTTGAGAACGTGTTATCCTATGGGTTATGCAGCGTTGGGTGACCACCCTCGTGTTGCACCGAAGGTCTCCGCGTGTGATCACAGCAAAATCCAGAGCAGCCAACTCCTTTCTCCGCACCTTCCCATAATGGTGAGTGGGCGAGAGGGTAGCGTGCATTCGAAAGGTCCTGATTCACCGCGCAGCTCATTTTCTCAGTATTCAAGACTTTAACCGACCAAGAAGTCGTTGTAGAACTCAAGAATGACTTGTGTATCACAGGCGTCCTAAAATCCGTCGACCAGTGAGCGGATTTCGCCACTTCCAGTTAGGCTCTGTCTGACATGACATCTCTCGGGAGGTTCTTGAACATTCGCCTAGATGCAATCAAGGTTATGGACGAGGCTCGGCATCCTCATATGGTACGCGGCTCTGGTGGAGGATGGCCTGGTTGCTGATCGATTGTGCTGTTCTAGATGGCCGTCAAGAACTGTTTTATTCGTGGATCTGTAGTACGCTACGTGCAGCTCCCGGCTTCAGCAGTCGACACGAACCTCTTGGAGGATGCTACACGTCGAGGTTAGTGGCGCTTGCGGTCGTACGCCCAGCGTGGAACCGCAATGAAGATTAACAATTCTGACAGAGGCTGCAAATCAATCGAAGAAGTGATAGAACCTAAGTACATTACAAATAGCGATATACAGCAGAACCCGAAAACGTGGTGTCCGCAAATCACAAAAGCGAATAATGTTATCCGATCTGACCCTACTTCGAACCCCTTCTGACAATGCTCCCTAATTTTCTCGAGAGACTCCCTCCGGTACCGCGCCTCCCATTAATTGTGCTTAGGCTGTCTCGTCCATTTGGATAGCCGACGTTGACAAAGTGGCCCGTGTTGCTCACTCCATCCGGAGAATCAGAGCGAGGCTCACTAGCAAGCGTCGATCGCTCTGCTCCAGCTGTGGAAGATGAAGAGAGAGGATTGAGCCCATGTCGCGCCAAATAAGCGAGGTTCCGTTGAAGTGGTGTCTGATTGCGCCTGGGATATTCTCCGGCACCAGGATCACGCATCATCATAGGCCGCAATGAAGCACGGTGGTTTTCGGGCGGGGTGAATTGCTGATACCCGTTTACGCTGAAGGGTGGAGACTGCGGGGAAACAGCCCCTGAGGTTGGAGACACTTCCTCCCAGCCTACTGGGGGCGGAGTGTATAATCCCGTTGGGTTTCGTGACGGGGACGATGGCGCTTCATCAATCGGCTCGTCCACCATGTTCAGCTTATCAATCTCGCCCGCAAAATTCTTTTGGAAGAATCGATCCAAGACTCCGTGGAAGGTGCGCATTTCCGGAGAACAGAGAGCGCCATGCAGGGCCAGGCACCGACGAATCACTCGAACCTAGCAGGAAGGCCAGATGTAAGCTGGGGTGTTCGGACCTTGTGATCTAAACTTACATGATCTTCTATAACCACGCTGAGTTTATGCATAGCATCGACTTGATCCGGATGTTCCGTCAAATAATCAGGCGATAAGAATGCTTGGCGATATAATAGCACGCCGCTGTCGTCGGGCGAATCCACCGCGTTGTTCAGTGCAGCCGTGAGCGGATTTGTTGAAATGACTCTTTCCGTCTGAGCCAGGGTTTTGTATTTAAGCTCTAGCATGTGCAACTCCCGGGTTCTTGCCTCGACGTCTTGGATCGCGTTCTCGATCGGGGACGTCTCAACCACTTGAACGGAGACAATTTCCGATCGCCGAAGCACGGTTGGGAACGTCTCCTCAGTCGTGTAAAAAGTCTTTTCAACCCAGGTATCGCAGAAACCAGCCTGTGAATTAGGGAAAACCTGGCGCTTAGAACTGAATAAGTTAATGGCGCTGGTGCAAGATCCGTTAGTCAGGTGTTGGGGCCACTGGTTGGTGCTGACTGACCTATGCTCGTAGTATTTCCGAACCGATTCTGGCACGTCGGGGTTGGTGAAAATGGAGAGGGTCCGGTCCGGTTCTGGCGTCACAGACATACACTGAATGTACTGGTATGGGCTGCTGCGAATCTCATCTGATGGTTCTCCTGCGCTTTTGAGGAGCCGGGCTTCTGGGTGCTTGTTCAACATGCGTTCGCAAAACGCTCCTAGCTTCTCCCATTCGTAACCCCGATACTGAATGGTGCGGTTATTAACAGCTTCAAGCACAGAGAGAAAAGTATCACCCACGATGAAGTGCTTGTCCCGAGTGGCCGCTGGGAAATTGCCGTAGAAGGCAACCCGGAAGTACTCAGAGTAGTATCTTTGATCAGTCACAATATGCTCAAGCAGCTTGGCTTGATGGACGAGGATCTCTGAAAGGCGTTGGCTATTGCCAAGGTTGGTAGCTGGTCGCTCTGACAATTGTACTGAAACTTACTAATCGAACGTGATCTCCGAATGCTGGAATGCAAGCTCTTTACAAATCTCTACGGCGCTTTCCCATGCTTTGCCTTTTCCTGTCAAGGAGAGCTAAGTAGAAGTTTAGATTATCCCCGAACTTGGACTTACCAAGGTAATCGAGAATCAGTAAGCATAAGGTCTCCTTGCGGACAAATTGTGATTGTCGGGGCAAATCTAGCTCAGGCATTGGGTCGACGAATGAATTGAGGTCCCATTCATGAAGATCGGCGTGGAGCTTCAACGTCAATGCCGCCTCTACGTAGTTGTGGCCTTGCAAATGCATCTGTATAGAGGATGTCAATAACGTTCGGAGGGGCGCGGAACGCAACGTACGTTAACGAGTTGATGAACGTATTTGATATACATCTCATCTCTGCCGATCCGGCGAATGAAATTCATCAAGCGGAGGGTGGCAATGACGCGATCATCCTGATATTCCTCCCCCTCCGGCAGCCCGCGTACGGTAAGGAGGAGCTCTAAGAAGAGGTCGACCAGGTCCAAGAACTCCCCAACACGCTCCTTCAATTGGTCGTCGAGAGAGGACGAGTCAAATAAAGACCGCAGCTGATTGACGAAGAATGCTCGTGAAATGTCGTCCCCGCGGATATCAGACATGAAGAGTTTGTCGAGTTTGTTGATCAGCTCGGTTTCTATCTGTGAGAAGCTTCCGTGCTGGTGATACTCCGAAACAATCATGCTATAGAGGATTTGGACGGCGTTACTTCGAAGCTGGTCATGATGACTTAGACAAAGGTTGAGCACTTGTTCCACGAGTGAAACGAGCGCAGTTTGGTAGCCCTGGATGAAAAGAACCGACTGTTAGGGGAGAGAACTGCTGCGCGCCGAGAAGATCGACACTTACACCGTATCGGGTGACCGCACCGGCCTGGGCCGATTGTGCTTGTGACCAACCGATCGCTTCCCACAATCGCAGTAAGATGGCAGCGCCTTCTCCTCGCACGTCGTTTGCGAGACGCCACACCGCTCTGCGTTTCTATCGGATCATATTTTTAGTCACTCGCATAGACAGCTGCAGGTGGATGCGTACCTGAGGGCTGAACTCCTCAATTACCAGCTGGTCGCTTGCAAGGAGCTTCAAGAGCGTCGACAACGCGTCCCGCCATAGCCGGACATTGAACCCGTCGCCACTCGAGCGCTCTTGGTGTGGGATAAAATCGCGGAGTAGAATAAACGCGATCGGGTCAAATATCTTGAGCATGACTCTGTGGCAGAGAATATTCACGTTCAGCCACTTGTCGGGGAAGGCCTCATTGTTCAAGATCGAGATAGCAACTTGAAAGAATGACAGTAGGAGGCGCGCTGTGTTCTCCTTGCCCTCGATGTCGATGTAGGATTCAAGGAAATTGGCGAGGTTTTTGTTGGATGCGGATAGAATGAGAACCAGTA
>KN822956.1:49346-76520 GCA_000827465.1 Tulasnella calospora MUT 4182
ATTTGGAAGAAATCTATACTTGCCTGGGAAGCAGGGATAGCAGGTACTCAACGTTATCTTGCTCTTGGCGCCACGCCCGCGGGTTTCCAGCGATGACAGGGTCGACAAAGCAATACAAGAGCCGGTCAACCATGACCGCAATTATAGATATGCATATCCTTGTCGTTTCTAACCATTGGATTCTGGAAGCATCTCTCACTGCTTCGGTGTCGTCCAGTTGGAGGTGCATATACTCATCATAAGCTCCGAAGTGCGGCTTGATCCATCCAACTACCACCTCCAGAAGCAGCCCTCGAGATTGAGCATTGTCGAAGAGGAACCCTCTGACGAACTGGAGGTACGTCATGAGCTTCCAAATGATCATTTTCCCCTTGACGTGCCCTATCGCCGTTGCAAAAGACGTGACGATTGATACCAGCTCCACCGGCTTGAATATATCCGATAGCTCGGATAAAATGGAGGAGAAGTGCTGCAGCGCAAGGGTTTGGGTACCAACAAGGGCTGGGTCCGATGATTCTGACATCAGCTTGTTGACTTCGTTCAGGTGCGCTTGAATTTCCCGTTTGAAGTTTGCGTCGAGGTGCTCGCTTGTTGTATTGATACCAACTTCTCTTTGCTTCTGCAGCTCTCTTGCTCGAATAATGAACTTGAATATGTAATGCCAGACCTTGATTGCGGCTCGGAGGGGGGAAGCGGTGTGCTGATCAGCTGGGTTAGCAAGAAGGCGGTTCATGGAGTGAAGCATGTGGTAGGACGCAGAGGCGCAGTTGAAGTGCTTTTCGATGTAGACATCGAGCACTGGCTGGAAGTTGTTAAAGCGACGATCCTGTACGATGCCTAATATCATCACGAGGGCATTGAACACCAAGTCGTCCATTTCCCCATCCTGGTTGTGACTCGAGCCAAGGATCGCAAACAACGAGTCAAAGATGTCGCGCAAGAACTTGACAATCTCCATCTCACCGACGAAGGTGAACTTCTTTAGGGCGGCGATAAGGTCGGCTTTGACTTGCAGCCGCTCCCAATTCAATAGGTCCACCAAGACACCGTTCGCGGTGAATTGAGTTGAGCAGAGGAACGACCGGATGGTAAAGGAGTCACGAAGCGGAATGAGATTCCGCGACATCATATGGGGATCAGATTGTCCAACCACCGCGGGTGCATTTATGTACTCATTGATCGGAATGGCGCTGAGTTTGTCGGCCTTGTACAGGATGAGAGTATGAGTGCCGTCTTCCAAGAACGACTGCCTCTCAGGGAAGAGGGGGAGATACCCAAATGCGAAAGGTCGCTCGGTGCTGCTCGACGTATCTGCTCGGCCCCCTGTCGTGGGGCGTTCTTTAGAGCTCCGGTTTCGGAAGGTAAAGAAGAGATGGCACTCTTGCATGATGTTGGCGGGGATGAGAAGCTTGATAAGTTCCCCATACGTTGGCGTGTCGTTCCGGTGGAAGACCATTGAACGGAAGCGTGTCACTGGAGGTTCTCCAGTGCCAAGAGCAATTGCGGCCTCTACCACCTGGCCTGATTGTCGTCGGACCTCGCAAGAAACCTCCACATTGGCTGGATTACTGCTCCCAGCGAGGGCCGCTACACCCTTGCGCAGCCGCACAGATCCCGACGACCCAGTGCTTGAGGGATTGAAGTCACCGCTCCAAAGCTTGATGTAAACCTCGTTACGAACATCATCCGGGAATACTACATCTGGGAAGCCAAGTCGAGCGGTGATAGGCACATCTTGTAACAGGGTTGGGTTTTCTCTGACGGTTGTTTGGGCTTCTCCATGAAAAACTTTGACTGTAACCGCGATCGTATCTGCTCTGTAAACGGGTTAACTTTAACCAATTGAACACCATCTTGCCCATCGACCTTACCTTGGCGATTTTTCAAACGAACTGGTATTACTGGCAATTAAGTCTTGATGTAAAGTGGAGAATGATGCCTCGTTCGTTGGCACGAATATCGACATAGAATACTCGCGAGTCAACCCTATCTCCAATCCTGCCGCGACCTTTGTCAATTGCTGTAGCTCCATGACGGCGCAGCCAAATGGACGCCGTAGGAAATTTGGGTTTTCTCTTCCACTAGACGAGGACCCGCCAATAAATATCGCGTCCATCTCATCTGGGGCCATGCGGACGTCCACAGAACCTGATCGTACTGAGCTGAATCCGGATCCAGCGGCACTCATCTTCATGCCTCCACTTCGGACGATCTGACAGACCAGGTAAATAGTATCCTGAAGGTCTTGGTGACCTAGGTCTGTGAACAGGGTCCTGACTTTGGCTAGGGAGTCCCTTGCCAGAACACCATTATGGTTGAGGATGGCGCAGAATTCTTCTGTTAAGAAACGCCCGCTAGTCTTGCTGTACAATGAGAAGTACAGTTCTGCCGTTTCGCCGGGAGCACATGGTGTCGCGACGAATGCACGTAATTCGAGGAAAACGTGGTAGAACGAGACGGAGGCTCGTGGATTTGTTGCGGAAGCGGAGGGAGTGGCTTGGGTTCGGTTTGAACTGGCATGTTGCAGCCGGCTGAGGGAGAGCTTTGAGGAGGCGAAAGACGGTGTCGGTGCATGCGACTTTTCGCGTGAAGGGGTTTCACTTTTCGTTAGGTGGTCTTTCAAACCATGCAACGCGCATGACCGGGGGATGAGGGACGAGTCTCCCAAGTCGTCGACGTGGGCGAGGGAAACTTGCATGGCGTACATCCTCACGGCGCTCATCCAGCTTCGGACGTCAGGACTGTTCTCCACATCTACAGTCACCAGTCCACCCCATGTCGGGTGTCGCACGATAACGTCCAGTCCTTGAACCATGTTGCCGCGAACAAGTCGCGTGACGCAGGCTTTCCGTAGCTTGACCGTCTCGTCTGCGCTAAGAGTTTCGGATAACAGCTGGCGTCTCCCGAAATGAAGGGCCTCGAGATGCTCCTTGACTGTCGCAAAGAGCTTGTAGTCCCGCTTCGACAGGTAAACGAAGAGCAGGGAATGCCACTCGCGGAGGGCCGATGCAATCTCGTCTACCAAAGGCTGAGTTTGGCCAGCTGCTGTGTCATCTCCGGACTTGATAGAAGGTCGAGGTGGGCCAAGCTTTTCGATGGAAGGAGACAGCGGTGCAGTGGCTGCAGAAGCCGTGCCAGTTGCTCCGTTCGCGACTCGTGGATGGCGCCCTCGGGTATGATCCTGCTCGTCTTCCTCCCGTAATGTCTCCATCGCATACTTCTCTCTCCCATACGGATCTTGACCCAGTTTGACCCTTGCGTAAACCTGTGCCAGCGTGCCTTCGGCATCCGGCAATTCGTCTCTGACGTGAATGTGCGATCGAGGAAATATCGCGACAAAAACCTGAGGCTCATCAAGCGTGGCGAGTAAGGTGGTTTGACCGCTGGAATCATGCTGAGCTTGAGAAAACGAGCTTCGTGTAGATGATACAACGTATCTGCAATTTTGCACCGAACGAACTATTCGTTAGCATGAACGGCACCTAACGCTGAAACCAGAGCTGGCAACGCTGTACCTACCCGCGATACCAAACGTTATTCACGTCTCCGTATTGCTCGAATGCGTATACTTCGTCGCCTACATCCAACCTCGCGATAAAATCGAGCGATAGGTGCGCATTTGAAGGCAAGTCGCGCAAAGACCCTTCATTGTCTTGGGGAGGCGCAAAAGAGGACTGGGAGAGAGGATGGATGGCAAACCCATAAATAATGTGTTCAAGTGGCTGCCATTTTTGCGTAGATGTCATTTCCCCGTCGTTGATGTCAACCAGGTCGGGAGGCCTGAGGAAGAGAGGAAGCAGTCAAGAAATGTCTCCGTCCCTGGGCTGGAACGCAATCTCGAACAGACGTCGACAAATAACCAACAGGCACCAAACGAACCGCGCCGCAAATGACCAACCCCGCGACAGATGCTCCCAGAACGTTACACAAGACCATCTCATCGCATAAGGGAGCCGTGAATGTCGTTCGCTACGCTAAAGGGAGTGCAAAGTACGGCCTTTCAGGAGGTCGGGACCGTCTAATCAAGCTCTGGAATCGCGAAACCGCAATGGAGATTAAAACCTACACTGGCCACGGTTACGAGGTCTTATGTCTTGACGTGTAAGTTTATATTTATTATTGAACAGAACTTATACTAAATATTCTGGCATCTCTACTCAGCGCTCACGACAACTCCAAGTTCGCCTCTTGTGGAGGGGATCGGGTTGCCTACGTCTGGGATGTTACCTCTGGAGAAACAATCCGGCGTTTTCATGGACACGCAGGACGTATCAACGTCGTGGCTCTCAATGCAGATTCCAGTGTACTTGCTACTGGTGAGTTCCGTGAATAACGTGGCTGGAGCTTTCTGCTAACTATAACTCCAGGTTCATACGACTCTACCGTCCGCTTGTGGGATTTGCGGTAAGACGACATCGAATACGATTATCTCAGATACTAATTCTACCAAGCTCTCAGTCCCGCCAAGCAATCCAGACACTTGACGACGCCCGGGACAGTATCATGTCGCTCCATGTCGGACCCACTGAGATCATCACCGGGAGCGTGGATGGCTATGTTCGCTCCTACGACATCAGGAAAGGCGAATTGAACTCGGATCTAATTGGATGTGCGTTTTTAGGTGTACGTTATAAAGCGCGTTAACGATCTAAGATATGAATCTTTGTAGTTCCCGTGTCATCTATTCAGCCCATGGACGACTCGCTGTCCCTCCTCATTGGAACTCTGGACTCAACGATCCGGCTGATGGACCGTGCAAACGGAACAGTGCTCAACACGTTCAAAGGCCACGTCAACAAGGACTATAGCACCAAGAGTTGCTTTGGTTACGGTCAAGCCAGCGTCATTTGCGGTGACGAGGAAGGTCGGATATGGTCATGGGATTTACTTACGGTACCAGTGCTCTTAGGCTAATCCTTACTATTGGCTAATTCCGTTGACTACTTACAGGCGACGCCCATGGGTACTCAGCCCCCTCCCAAAGTACACGAAAAGGTTATCACTTGGGTCGAGCATCACCCTACTGCTAGCGGGGATATGTTGACTGCAAGCGCAGACGGCACGGTCAAGGTGTGGCGGTCCTAGTAGGACCTTTAGGTCATGCAGGCCAAAAGACGCCAGAAGTTCGCCTTGGTTTCTCAGGGACCGTGTTAACCTGAAGGGCTAGTTCAGGAGCGGAGACCAAGGAATCGCATAAAAACCGCTATTGTCTGAGGAAAGGAATGATAAAAAAAAAACCTTCATACAAAGCGTTCCGATTAAGGGGTTATATATCGTATATTACGATGTCGTCGAATCTTATAAAAGGGAATAAAGCTGGGGGTCCGGGGTGGGGCAAGATCCACAAGTTGTAAGCAGAAGCTACCGGAGCTCTGCTGGCCATTCCGTTCTTCGTCTCCACAGTCCATCTGGTGTGAAGCGGGGGTTGGTTGGGTATTCTAAACCGTCCGCCTCACCCTTCCCAATAGGCACTGAAACAGAGGTGGCGCAGGATGAGTATAGTCCTAACATACCACCAAGTGCGGAACTACTCACAAACCCATCCCCAGGGATTCTTGCCCATGACCTGTTCCCAGTTTGTCCTCCGACTACCGAGCCACCAGATATTGCCTTCAGTCTTTAACCCTCCCCATTCTTCGTCCCATGCGCGCCTCGTCCGCATCTTTGCGCTATGGGGTTGGAGTGTGAGCTTGTGGGCTTCCTGTGCACCATGTGCAAGTTGCTCCTTACCTGAGGTTCCACCAGGGGAACATGTGGGACAAGGTATAGCTCTCCCTCTCCTGCATGCTCTTTATGCTGTAATCCTCGACGGTTGTGAGATTGAGCATTATGAGATAAGTGTGGGTGACACTCAATCCGAGCGTGAAGAGTGCAAACATGGCAGTTCTGCGACGACAAGGGGACGGAAAGAGCATTTAACGATCGGAGTCAGTCTATGAGCACCAGGGTTGAGCGAATTAGCTCTAAATACGTACAATATGATTACCACCAGTTCCAGTACGTCGAAGTCTTTGTGCACTTTGCGTGCTTGCGCATTCAAAACAATCAAAGTGATGGAAATCCAAGCACAATAGAGGAAACCCCAGTAAACGAAGTTCATGAAGAACTTTAAATAGTAGTTTGGAGTGTGATTTAGCTTTATCTGTTTCATGTAAGCGGGATAAGCCGTACCTTGCGGTTTCTTGCCCCAACACAATGTCCGACCCCTACGGAACGAAATTAGCTCAAAAAGGGCGAGTTTTGCAACCTATTTATTACTCACACGGGCAGTGGTGGTCAAAGTTGAGAACACCTTGAGAGAGAAATAAAAGAAACAGGGTGTCAAGAAAGCTTCATAGTCGGCGCAACGTAGAAACGTGGACTCACATGTCGCACACACCCTACAGTGATGGGCCCGCATAGGCTTCACGAAGCCTTCGCGGGGACAGTAGCGGTATTCTTCAGCAAGCATTGCGTGCCTGGGAGGCTGGCGGGTATTGGCGGGTGGCGGCAGGTCTGTAGGCTGCGTTGGTCGTAGCTCCCCAAATCCCCGAAACGGAGGAAGCTGACGCGTGTTGGACCCCAAGGTGGACGACTGAACAGCAGTAGCGTCGCTCTCCCTCGGCATCTTTGTTTTCGCGTGCGTGCTGCCGACGCCCGGAAAAACATCAAGCTCCGTAGCTTCGTCTGCTGGATCAATCGCCGCGGTCGCACTGCTTGGTGGAGGATAGCCAGGCTGTGAAGGAGATGGCGCCACATCGCTTAGATCGTGTGGTGCTTCTACAGTAACACTTGTTTCCGATTTTGGTTGAGTTTTTTCCTGATCGGCATCGGTCGGCGGTGGCTGAACACGAGGCTCGTTGGCAACGCCGCCTCGGGACGTTGTTCTACTCATGGGTTCGTGAGAGTCTAAACTTCCCAGATCTGGAGCTTGGACATTGTGCCTGTCTCCGTGCTCGAGGTCGTATTGGTAGGGATCGATGGAGGTATTGGTGACGCTGTGGCCGTCCTCCCATTGCCGCGGACCTGCCGACTGTGAGTCGTAGCGAGGACCAGCAACGGTTTCTGTATTCGGTGGTGGTGACTTCTTCACGTACTGTTCAACAATGGGGTTTAGAAGGTCGTGGTACGTGTTTGTTCAGACAAAACCTACGTCGCGTGCAAAGCCAGGTGGAGTGGTGATAATCTGGGAAAAATGGTTCAAAATCACGAACGAGCAATACGCGAAAGACGCCTCACCTTGGCGTAGGTCCATATACACATAACCCACAAAGCCCAGTAAATCACCATAAAAGAGACTGGTAAAGGTTTCCAAGTCAGCGCCGAGCTGAATCCGCGTGTTGCGATAAGTCACGTACTGCCGACGGCCCTTCCACCACCCACGGCTCCAGGATCCTGCCTAATGAGCGGAACACAGGCTCTTCCAACGTAGACATAGGTAGCGAATATTATCAATCCGATGATGATGAACACTGCGAGCTTCCTGGCAATCCATGGTGGTGGCTTTGTTCGGTTTGCCTGTCTGTGCCGCTGCTCGAGTTGAACCTGACGAAAAGACTTGAAGGTTCTCTGAGGATCTGGCGTACATGTTTGAGACTTGATATCTGTCGTCGTCCGATCTGCCGGAGGTTGTTGGACGACTTGTGCGTCCATGACGCACAGGAGGGTGAGGGGGTGAGGTGAAACTGACACCGGTGGCGGCCGCTTTGCTGAGAGAACACCGTTCCGATTTCCCGCACTTCACATGACGTAACCACCTCTGATGTATTCCCCAATTCCAATCTCCGACCAAAGAGGCCAAGTCCTAAAGCTATCCTCCACTTTGGCAAATACTTGGTCTGGGTCAAAATTGTAAAAAGCACGGGCAGGCCAATTTTTGAGATTTGCAATTTCCCCTTTCAACCGACTCTGGATATCCGTGCCTCGAAATACCACAGAACCTGAACCTCCAGCCCCCCATCCAACTTATTACACTCAGTTAACTTTCACCCGCCATTCCCTCCATGCTATTCTTGCAGGAAGACAATGCACCCAGTGAATGCACATGGCCTGGAGTAGTACTCAACCCACAACAGTGAAGCCATATGTACACCCAAGACGCGGATACTAAATCAAGGCAGGAATTAAGAGGACGCTACTACATCATATGCTAGAATCAGCCTTCAAAGCGAGTCAACTAGGAAAAACTCGCCGTCCACTATGGTTGACTTTAGGTCAGGATGCCTCAGACCGTTTGTGGAGGACGGAGGAATTGCCCAGACTGCTGTTCTGGCTCTCGTTGTGCAGTAGACCTCCTTCTCTGCTCCGTTCCACCGTTGAGGGGACCTTCTTCCTCCTCGGGATCCGCGAATTCGTCGTCGTCGAACAAGTCCTCATAGCCTCGAACCTCCTCTTCTTCTGCCTCCTGCCGTCCTTCGAAACCCAGGGACGTGAACGAAAGAACGACGAGGACGGCTCCGGCAATGGTCTGCGGCGTCGCACCGATGCGGAGGAACACCCAATCTCCGGCGACAGCCAAAGGAATGGTGAGTGCAAGGCCGACCGTAACCACCAGCGGGGTCGTCTTCAGCATAGCTAAGACATAAATGTAGTCGCTCGAAAGAGTAATAAACATCTAGGGTTCAGGGAGTCAACGAGAAAGCAAACGGGACGAATGCGTGATGGTAGGCTCACATTAATTGCAATCACGGTCCACACCTCCGAAGTCTTCGGCAGCTCAAAGGTCTCGGCACCCGTCAGGTGCAAAATGATGCCGATGGGCCAAAGCCCAAGGACGCTGAACATGCCGACGAAGCCAAAGAACAATTGCATGTCGATCCGGGATTCGTCCTTGATCCGAACTTTGAGAAGTGTGACATATAGCGCGTAAAAGAGGGCGGAGAGAAGGGCCAAGGCATCTCCGAGAGGCGGATTGGCAGTCGATGGGTGCGTAGCCGACCCAGTGCCGTCGCTTGCCATCAAATTGAGCGCCCGACTGAAGAGAGTGAATTTGGCAGGCTTCGGGGCGTCGGGGCGGGTTTCTTCGGCGTCCGCTAAGGTCACAAGCAAAACACCGAGGAAGCTGAAAACATAGGAGATTAATTACCAAGAAGAAAATACGGTTGAAAAGGGCGAAAAAAAACCGAAAAAGAAAACCCCCAAACTGGCAAAAAAAAAAGGCCCAAAAACGAAAAACCCGCCAAAAACCAAAAGGAAAAAACCCAAGAAAAAAGAAGACCAAGAACCTAATAACCAAGTCAACAAGCGTTATCCGCCTCACCGCTCATGCTCGCCAAGATGGTACTGCTCGCGACAGACGTATAATCCAAGCTGGCATTCACAGCCCAATTCGCGATGAACCAGAATACGGAGAAGATGGAAGCAAGCTTGGCCGTCTCTTTGGTCGTCAATGGTGGTAGATCATGTAATTCGTCAGCGTTCAAAGTCCTTGTGGATCCGACGAAGGACATGGATCGGGAACGCTATGAAGCAAGCGATGAGTCTAGGGCAGTTTTAGGGGGTAGAAAGGGTGGAGACGTACCCCAGTCGCAGCAGCCGCCATCGGGGCTTCAGTTGGTAATCGCGAGTACGTACTACGTACTGATCTGGAAGAGCATTGATCCTTAAGCTCCTGGTGCCAGGTCTAGCGCCCCTGGCAAAACCCACCTAGTGAGGAGGGCTTCATTCTCACCGGTGTCTTTCTTCTTCCAAAGCTTTTGAATGAGAAATGGAAGAAGATACACCGAAAATGCGCTTGTATTTAGGTAGGTCACTCTGAAGGGTCAGAGAATAGAGGGTTCAGCGAAGACGGCAAAGCCAGGCCGTGGAACAAGTACCCACAGGAAGGCCTTCTCATAGCCGTCATTGAACATGCCCTATTGCAGTCCGTCAGCAAGGAGTGCGCATAGGAATATAGCATCCTGCTGACGCTGACCTGTGTGATGAAGTTCGAGCCAGTCCATTCTAGGACAACAATCAGCAGAAGGCCGATGCCGATAAGGAAATTTAGGCTTCTGCCTTCAGGATCCATGGTCGTCTAAAAAGTCGAAATAGCAGCAGATTTTATCGGGTAGTGGTACTGCCTCCCTATAAGAGATAGGTGCGCATGACTTTGGAGGGAGGTGGTGGTGCTTTTATGGGGGTTCGTCGCCCAGGTGGCTTGTCGCGTGCATACATATGTAGTCGAGATTTGAATTCTGACGCCATCGGGTAGTTCCGACGGTTCGGGTAGAAATTGAACTTTGTTACGAGCAAAACGAGCATTTGAGCCATTCTTACTAGGGATGTCAATTGCGCGATACAGGAAATGAACGAATTCGAACCAGTCAGTCAGCGGGGATCGTGGCGTTGGACAGCGGCTTGCTTCACCGAAGTGAAGTGGGAAAAACCGACGACCGAAGATTCGGTGGACATGAAGGCTTCGAGCACTCGAGGTCACATGCGGGTAGCGACGGAAATGATGTCAATTAGGCAACTCCAACATAATCCTCTAAATAGTGTGGAGAAATTACACGGATTCTGAAGACAAGGCCAAGACGTTAGTCGAACGCGTCCAAGGTTTAAGGAATAAAATCGAACGCTCACCTTGAAGGAGAGCATTGAGCTTCGTCACGCGAGACTGGACACTAAGGTCAACGGTCTTGTCACCGAAGTCCACGACGAGACCGCCAAGAACGCTGGGGTTGACCTAGAACGAGAGCCGGTTAGTAAAATGCAAACAAAGGAGCGCAGAATCTAGACGC
This sequence comes from Tulasnella calospora MUT 4182, assembly GCA_000827465.1. NCBI lineage: Eukaryota > Fungi > Basidiomycota > Agaricomycetes > Cantharellales > Tulasnellaceae > Tulasnella > Tulasnella calospora. Next base: position 60,047 of record KN822956.1, read on the forward strand.
TTTGGTTTAAAGGAGAAACAAGCTTACTTTGTTGGTAACCTTGACGGACTTGGCCTGCTGAGCAGTCTGGCTTTGCTTCAAAGCAGCCTCCAACTTCGTCTGCACGTCCTTTGGCAATGGGCTGGCAGAAGTGACAGTCACCTCCAACTCTCCCTTGTACTTCGAGACCAAGCTACCAAAGTCCTCGATGACGCCTTCCGTCTCGCCCAGTCGGCCATTCTCGCTGAGGACCTGCAACAGGTTTTTGGTAACGTCGCTAACGGTGGCACCAGCTGCCTTGTAAACAGCAGGAAGACCGGCTTGACGGTCTGCTGCGCTCAAGGTCGGGTTGGCGACGAAGCTAGAGAGCTCCGGGGTCGCCTTGATGGCCGATGCGATAGCAGTGAGTTCGCCGTGAACTTTGGTGAGAGTTGCTGGTGATTTGGCAAGAGCGGCCTGGTAAGCGGCCTTGCTGTATTTTTGAGCAATGCTGCTAGCGTTTCGAGAGAGAGGGGTGCGGAGGAGAGCGACGCTTCGTTGGGCGAGCATCTTTTAGCAGTATTAAAAGTGAGAGATGGGAGGGAGAGGAAGGGAAGGGATACCGGGAGAGCACGGGTGGGAAGGTCAGAATTACAACAAAACGCTCGTGCGAACGTAGTGTTCAAGTTGACCTGCCGCATCCCGCCGCCACAGCCGTGCGACGCAGGAGAATAGTAGTTCTCTCCCACCTCTCGCTCTCATATTATGAGCACAAATCACACTGTTGCAAGGCAACATGATGATTAAAGTAGTGCCTGATGAACAGCAGCCTGATTGCTAGTCTTTCAGCCCACCATCGTACTCACCTACCTGAGACCTTCCAGACCCACCCCGCGAAGTGAGATGCCTCCCTTACCAAATTTTAGCAATATAATAAAATTCAGGCAAGGCTATATAGGCAACATACCTCTCAACCTATTGGCCGCTGAGGTTTTGCTGCCATCATGAGCTTCGAGCTCGCTCCCCAAGTTGTACCTTCAGCTAGCTGTCCCAATAAAAGGTACAAGTTCGACCCCAAGCTTCGTAGTTTCTTACTTACGTGTCTCTTGAACAATTCGTTACTTTAATTGCTGCTTAACCTCAGATGATCGAACCCTCGACCGTGTTTGACGGCATCATTATCCAAGTCTTTGATTGCTGGAGCGGTGGAGAAAGCTGGCTCGCCAACCAGTCCAAACATACCTGCGCCTACTATCCTCAGTTATTTTGAAAGGGTTTTAAAGGATGTGCCACGCTGTAGTCCTGGCGACGGGTGACGCCATCTGCTTCGAGCTCGAACCCCAAGTTGGGCCTTCAGCTGTCCTGAATAAAGATACAAGGTCAACCCCAACCTCGCATTTTCCACTTGTATGCTTCTTGAACAACTTTCCGTTCCACTTGATGGCGTAGCCGCAGAGGATCGGACCGCAGACCGCGTTTGAGGGTGACATCACCCAGATTCCAAGCCTTTGATTTCTGCAGCCGTGGAGAAAGGTAGATAGCCAACTAGCCTCAATATATCTGTGCCTGCTAGCTTTAGCCAAATTGAAATGCTTATGAGAACGCGCCACGCTATAGTCCTGGTGACGGGTTGGCTGTGAGCTGGGGGGTTCCCCGAACCCAATGATCGGTGAGTAAAAGGACATATGGGTTGGTCTAAAGTTCAAAGGACGACCCTCGGCTTAGTAAAATATTTCTCGAGCTGAAATGCCGTGCTCTACCGGAGATCAGAGTGTCGGCAGGGGGTATGCTGACAGTTTGCGGTACCGCGCGCCACGGGCCACTGGGAGATGGTTGATCATAGGTCCCGATGCTCCTCCAGACTGCAAGCGTTCAAGCTTCGATATCAATGTCCCATTGTCACCATTGTCACCACAGATACCTATCGTGTATCAAGGGCCAGCACTAACCCTATGCACCAACAAGGCTCTGCCAGGGATGCGGTGAATACGCTACCAAAGATAGAAGGAAAGAGCGCACAAAGTGACCCTCATGACTTCAACTGAAAGCTCACCTGCATGCTGCTAGGTCGAGGGCTGTCCCTACTCAGGTCATCCTGCGGTTGTTGCTCGACGAGAAGCTTAAATTGCCGAGCTCACGTGACACGTTTCATTGGGGGGAGCACCCAGCGTGATCGAGAGTGATTGTTGAAGCGCTGAGGCAGCCACGGTCGCAGGACATGCAACAGAACTTTGCATGGAAATCGATTCCTTCGAATTATGGGCTCTGCAGAATCATCAGACGTCCCACGGTGGAAGACACGAGGAGGGCGATAATCTCTCTAAATGCGGTGGCTGGCTCATAAATTCAGGGGGCAATGCTCAAGCCTCAATGCTTGCTGCATTTGGCGGTGCAGACGCGTAGTTTGCTAGAAGATAGGGACGTGTTCAGCCTCTCACGGCGTTGAGCTCAGGTCCGAACAGTGTCCGGGAAGCGATGGAGGCTCAGTGCTCGCCGATATCGTCCGCACTTGTCGAGCGAACCTGAAACATACAAACAAATGCAGTTACGGTGGTTGGTGGGCATCCATAAGCCAAGCACGTCCGGACTATACTCCATATATGGTGAACATCGCTGAAGCCTTGAGGTTCTGCTTGAGTGTGTATTAGATTCGAAATATGACCAGCGGCTGAGTCCCGGAAGGTAAAGAAGCTCGTTCTAGAATTCGAATACCGACTGCCCGAGTTCCTGGCGCGGGATTCTTTCAAGGCCAATTACCTCTGCAGAACGCGGGTGAACGTAGAGTACAGCGAGCAAGGGGATGGATACGAGGCGTTTACTGACATGCGTGTAGAGGGTCCTGCGTTTGCTGTGTAGAGTGGGAGGCGACACCAGGGTCGTTGATAATCGCAAAGCACCGTCCATGAAGAGTCCATTGAGATGTACTGGCTCCACAATCGACTCTAATCATGCTCTGTCCTCGACGTACTTGTTGAGGGGCAGGCGTATGGACGCAAGAATCGAGTAAAAGATTGCTGCATGAAACGCAAATTCATCTGTAGAGCTAATAAGCTCGACACACCCGGAAACCGTCGGTAACGTTTCAGCCGTCTGTAAACCCGAGCGCAGATACGCTACATGCAAGGTCGACAGTCCCAGTAAGAGAACAAACGATATACCTACTTTCATTACCTCCATCATCGAAATGCTTGAGGAATCTGAGGTGCTGCTTAGAACAAAGTGTGTAAGCCAGCGTGAGACCCTTGAAGCATTTGGCCCTCGTCCAACGGAAGCCTCCTGGGCAAAAGACCGACCTTCCATCCAAACCACCTCCTCCGTCGTCCTTGTCGTCTCCCCGACCACTTCCCTTCATCTTGGACCGCTCATTGCACATAAATCTCCTCGTCTTCCACGCGTCTATAACAATCTCCCCGATTTCCTGCCACATTTCCCCAATTTCCATCCCACCTTTCCTCACATACGTAGCCTGAGCTTTCCCCCCTCATGGCTTCATTCAAACCCGCTCCTCCTCCTCCATCTACACCCAAATCCTCTATCCACATCTCCATTCGAGCCGCTCGAGACATCATTCTCGGTGCCTCCTCTCACTCCAATCCACTTCCGCTGCATTCTAATTTGGACGCCCGTCATCCCCCATCCAAGCGAGCTCCTCGCAAGAGACTCGCGTTGAACACCAAACTTTACTTCTCCGGTAACAGCTCCATCACTCTTACCCATGCTGTCGTAAAGCCCAAGCTTGTGGGCTGGGAGGGCGGGCTCAAGTTGGTCGATGGAGAGACCAACGTGCCCCCACCCGTCTCTTCAGGCTCTCCCGGATCTCATTCATCCGACCAAAATTCTACCACTTTGGTAACATCTGAGAGCCTCGCCATGGCCATATTAGCTGTCGGCTCGAGCGACAACAATTCTACCCCCTCATCCCGGACCTCCCTCCGAACTGCCCTCTTCCAGCTTCCGCCTTCGGCGCGTCCGTTCCAATACACTTCTTACCGGAACGCCCTGGACGGGCCTCAAGTGAGAAACGTGTATACACCGAAATTCGTCCAAGGACAAGGCTGGGTTCCAGCGTTCGGTGGAGTGAACAATGAACCCGAGCCTGTACCAGCACCATCACGTCCAGCAGCCACCAACAGCGGCCCAAGGTATCCTGTACGTGCTAGTCGAGCCAAACCTGCCGCAAACGCGGAAGCTGGAGCAGGTGGGGAGGCGGGAGAAGCGGAAGCCCCTGTCGAAGAGAAAACGGCAGCGCCCACGAAACCGGGAGGAAAAGGCAAGAACAAAAATCACGGAAAGGGCAAGGCTAAAGTATCCAAACCGAGCTCTGCTGCCCTTGCGGAGAAGGCGGACGAGGAAGCTCGGGAATCCTCAGTCGCTCCTGCGACTTCAACCGCCGGTTCAAAGAAGCGTGTTCGCGTCCAGGACGCCGCCGAAGACAGCGCAAATGGAGACACCTCGATTGGAGACGCCGCTATTGATGCTGAGGAAGATACAGGCAGAGCAACGAGGGCATCAAAGAGGCGGAAGGTGGCAAGCGACATGCCTCCTCCCTCAACCATCCCTCCCCATGCAAAAGGTAGCTCTCGCAAGCCCAACGCCAGGGATGATTCAGCTTCTTTGGATGGTGATAACGTTGAAGAGTCTTCTACAACCAGAAAGACAAGGAGCGCTAAAAGAGCAAGCACGACTGCACCCGAAGCTGAGGACAGTCCCGATGCTACCATGCTCGACGTCGAAAGCTCTGCACCTGGTATGCGGACATATTTAATCTTCAGAACTTGCACCTTAACCTAATACTGTATAATTCGCTCTTTAGGCAATTCTCGCTCATCCGGACGTGCAACCAAGGCTCGCGCAGGGTCACATGACAACAAGTCCTCCTCGCCTCCTTCTAGCACTGCATCTCAGGCCCAGGCTGCTCCAAAGGATCAGCCCGCGAAGAGGTCCCACAAGAAGAAGGTCCCAGCACCTCCTGCCCCCCAAGCCGAGACCACCTCTAACAGCGGAAAGGCCACTTCCCCAGTCCCTCCGACCCACTCCTACTCCACCAGGAGAGCGGGGGGTATGACCAGGACAGTCTCTAATGGCAGCAATAGCGCTGCTAAAGGAAGGACCTCCCCTTCTGGGTCGGACGAGACTCTTGTGGAGCGAGGTGGCTCAGCTTTGCCTAGCGACTCGGTAAGCAAGATCATCCCCGAGCCAGCTCCAGTCGCCGCAGTTGTATAGCACCGCTCCAAGTCCGGCCCCGTGGACCTTCTTCCGCCTCGAATGTGTTCTCGATCCAAGTCCATCACTAGCCTGAATCATAGACGCTTACGAATTTTCTTTTTCTCTTTTTCTTTTACTTCCACCCATCATCTACTTCTACATACTTGTTTTATTACTCCATCACCATGCTTTCGTTGGGCTCGTCTGTCTGTCTGTCTGCTGCTACTCTCCCCTCTCATCCTCTACTCGGGTCTCTTTGTTTCTGTTCGTCAAGTTTCGGTTATTTAACAATGGTCCTGTCACCTAATTCCTTTTCCTTTGTCACTCCAATCCACCGCCTCTCGCTCTGAATATCGCTGTTCCTCGACCATCGGCTCTCTCTCTCTCTCTCTCTCTCTCCTTCGTATTATCTATCTCCACTTTCACCTTTTCGCTTTCGTTTTCGCTCTCCCATTTCGTATTATCTATCTATGCTTTCCCTTTTTCCCTCCTATGCATGTTCCTTAGGCTTCCTCCCGCTCGGATCTACTGTTTCCTTTACTGTCCTTGCAATCAATATGGGTTTCCTCTGTTCGTCCGAGTGTTTCCTTGGCTTTGCCGATCACCCCGGTCGATCGTGTCCAAAAGTAGCGCGCTACGTCACCTTTTGGCAAAATTCCAATTCCAACGTCACGTGCGCCTAAAAAACGTGGCATGGAGGTTCGGAGTGAACGAACCCCGCAGGCTCGCTTTTGCGGACCCGAGAGCCGCCAAACTGTTCTCGAGAGGATCGGTGGTGAGAAGGGAATCAGGTGAAGGCCTGAGACTTCAATGGATTAATTCTAGACGGTATAACATGGGGTAGCGGTATGGACGAGTCGAGAGAGGTGCACGGTGAAAAAAAATGGACAAAGAGTTCTGAGAGGAATGAATGCATGTTGCGAGATAAAGAAACAGAACGAGTAGCGAATCAAGTAAAATGGAAAAAAAGACGAACATGTATGTACAGCCATACCCGTACGGCACCCACACGCCAAAGGCTCTCCTAAACCTACGTCGACTCGTAGCCTGGTGGATGATACGATGGTGGCTCGTCATGAACCTCCTCTATCCTCGCACCACCACTCGTACTTGGGCCAGCCTCTTCAGCACCTAGCGTTGTCGCTGTCGCTGCCGCGGCGGCCCGCGCGTTCCTCTCAGCCAAGAGCGCCGCTCCCGCAATCGTGCTCAACCTCGAAATATCCAGGACCGTGATCCCATTCACCAGCTGCGTCAAGGGCAAGTCGATCCTCGAGCCCATGGCGCTGATCCCACCCGCGGGGGTGTTGAAGCCGTTGGGGCGTGGATCGAGGTAACCCCCGTCTTCCCGATAATCCAATATCATGCCTCGCGGCGGTGGGGAGTATTCGGGGATTTCAGAGTCACCAGAGATTCCGGATATTCTGGATACCCGTGAGTCCGAAAGGCGAGAGGCGGAGGCTTGGCGATCGAGCCCTGGTCCGGTGCTGTGGTCAGCCTCGCCGCCGCCGTGTGGGCGGGACCCACTCCCGCTGGCGACGTTGTTGTCTGAGACGCTGCGACGACCCGACGGTCGACCTCTCCTCACGTCGATGGCCGCCCTAAAGGTCCTCGGTCCACTCTCAGCTGCGGCGGTGTTCCTCCTCACGTTCTCGGGCCGCTTCCAATCGAACGGCGAGTGCACGACGAACAAAGTGGAGATGACGAGGGCGTCGAGGTACTCCAAGCCTTCCAGCGTGACTTCGAGCTTCGTTCCAGCGGTCATGAATCGACGATCGAGGATGGCTAATGGATGTCGGCCCGGGTGGGAGACGCAGGTCCACGACGGTGGCGATTCGATCCATTGAACCCATGGCAAGAAGTCGGGCATACCGAATCGGCGTAACCTGTGATTATCATAACTGAGTGCGTCAGTATGACGAAGCGAGTGAAGGGGAGATACGAAGCGGAGTGCAAGAGCCCGAATAGAACGAAATTAGGAAACACGCGATTGACGGACGGACAGGAGGCCGCAAACGCCAAAAAGGAAGGAAAGAAGGTGTGCATCAGTAATCGAGCCCGGACGCCGTTTAAACTTTGCAAAAGAAAGCAAAGACGGCGTTTCGGCGAACGTTGGCTGCCGGAGCTTTGTTGACACCTTCCGGGTTTTCCCAGCCTCTCGCTCCCGTTCCCCTTCCACATGGGGGTCGTGGGTCTCGATGGGTCATAGTCGCGGCAAAGCATGCGGGGGATAAGCGGCAGGCGCTCCCACTGGGCCTTGCCACATGGGTCGGATAAACACGGAGGCTATGACCCAAATGAGAAGGCCTCTGGCTCTTCCCAAGGGTGGCGAAAAGGGAGAACTCGCCAACAAACCGAAGAGCGCCACAAACGAAGCAAAAGAAAGAGAGAGACAGCAATCGTAACGCACCTGTTCCCCAAGAAAGAAGACCACATGAAATCTTCCAGCTCTTGTTTTTGTCCCCTGTACGTCAGGACGCTCCGCTGTCTGCCCAGGACGGTGGTTCCCTGCCATTCGATCTTCGCGAATTCTTGTAACCTCGGACGCTGTTCCCAAGTGTACTTGGACAAGATCGTCGTATTACCCGTGGTTTTCATCCCGTACATCAGTTGCCCGCCAACCGCTAAAAGTCCGTTCAGGAAGGAATTCGTGCTGAGGGTTAACGTGACGGCAGTTACGTGGGGTACTGGAGGCATGACCAAGCGGGGCTGGTAGAAGGAATAAGGCGAGGGGACCGGTCTGTTGGTGAACGCTTTCCAGTCGGCTTCGCCGTGCAGGACGAGCAAAGCGGTGAGGACGATGGTGTCCATTCGGGCTTGACCCTCCGTGGAGACTTCGATTCGAGTGCCCCTCGTCGCAATCCGAGAGTGGAGGACCGCGAGGACCCGGTGTTCTGTCTTGGAAGTCGCATGGGTGCACTGAGAAAAGAAAAACGGAGGCCGAAATGGAAGATAAGGTCAGACGATGATCAGCCCCGTGGTAGCCAAGTGTACTGCGCCAGAAGAAAAAAAGACGGGGCGCCGAGCACAGGTACGCACCCGCCAAGTCCCATCGGTCTCTTGCCATTTGACCCCACCGTCGTCCTCGCTTCCAATGCCACCGAAGTACTTTCTCGTTCCGAATTTGCCCACTTTCATGAAAGCTCCCAGCGTGAACGTCTTGCCCTGTTTGAGGGCCTTGATGATTGTTTTTGGTCGTCCTATGGAATTGCTTCTCCATTCGACGACGCCGACTTCATCCACAGGTGGTGGTGTGTTGGGATCCATCGGCTGGGACCAGTCGAAATCGCGACGGTACGAGTTGACTGTTGTTTCCGGGCCATTGTAGCCGCCCACGCGAGTGTGGAGAAGGAAGCGGGGGCGAACGTCGTTGACGAGGTTTCCTGACATGAAAGAGGTGGAATCTAACATGAGGGTCTCGGCGAGCGCTATGCCCGGGATCTGGACTGTGGCAGACGCCATCGAGATTTTGCGGCGTCCTGCGTCGAGTGCGATGAGGATAAGAAAGAGAGGAGCACGCAGGAGCTGGATGAGGAGGAGGAAATTGGGATGAGGAGAGAGATTTAGATGTTGACTGTGGACCTTAAGAGGGGTCGAAGGAAAGGAACGGTTAAATGAGGCCATGTGCTGCCAAACCCACGTTACGCACTCCCAGTACCCCCGAGCTTTCTGCGCACCTCCTTGCCACGCTATTCTTGTATCAACCATCCCCTCGGCCTCCTACCTTATTCCCCCATGGGCATACTCCAGCTTTCGCGGATCAGCGGTCCGGTCTCCCACCTCCTTCGTGATTAGATAACTACCTCCTCAGATCGTCCCACTCGTCGTCCAGAAACCCTCCAGCGCCGTTCGTGTTGGTGATCGAGTTGTGCCGCGGCTGGGCCCGAGTGGCTTGTCTTGTAGGTTAAGGGCACCGTGATTGGTACCTGGCCTCTGCCTGGCACCGGTGAATTTTCAGTGCCACCGTAGTTAGTCCCAGGCACCGACAAGTCTCCTTTCGACTACTGTGCCAAGATCAGGCGCAGTCTAATCTACTCGTTTCCTTGCTAAATTTACAGGTCAAGTCCAAAACCAATATCGTACCCACTGATGGGTAATCGGAGGGCTGGGCGGGCCGCGCCACGCCTTGGCTTTCTGATCAGCCATCTTCTGTTTCTGTTGGTGATCATGCAAGCTTATTTTTAAGGGGTTTCGAGGACCATTTTGCTACCTGACTAGGTTTTTATTGAGGTCTCTGCGTTGCGTGGCGCATCTAGACCCCAGCCCCTAGCCCAAGTTTTCGCGCCTCGCTGTTTCCTCGCAGCTCATTTTTGCCATATTCAGCAATCTAGACCATTTGTACATGTCGATTGGTGAGACATGCAGGGCAGGGGGTGGTGCTTCATGCATTGGTTAGACGATGACCCGGGCTCCGAAGACAAACACAGTATAACACCACATTGCGTACGTAGATATTTGCTGGAAGTCATGGACTGGTAGTTAATATTAATGTTTAAATTTAATTGTTAAAGCCTGGCACACTGCTGGTAATACCTTACACGCTCTATTAAGCCGATCAACACTCCAGAAACATGCTAAAGGGCGCTTTCTGTTCAACCACTCGACCACAGAGCTATTCATATGACGAGGTATAGGTATTATAGCCATTAAGTAGAGATACGTGCACTTTAGGGATGGTCTCTTCATTGCCAGCGTTTTGTCAGTCGACTTACGATCATTAGCAATCATTTTACGTGCATTAGATGATTTCACTTGTAATCGGACGCCGTACAGAATATTCGAACCAGCCCGATAGTCTCATAGAAGCCGCGAAGGCCTCGGGCACCCTCCGAAGATCTCGAATCACATCCACGGTCGTAACTCTGTTAAACTCTCGGCAATAGCTGGCTCGCCGCTCCGACTTTTCCCACTACACAAGGCCCACCGGTGACGTCTTTGCCGAGCGATTGCACATCACTGATAAAGAGCTGGTGTGCCATTAGATTCAATGCGGAGACATCACAAAGTCTCACAACTTCGGAGCAGAAAAATTCCAGTCCATGGGTAAACATACAAACTGGTGCAAAAATAGCTGTTACAACCAAAGACGGGGGACGTACAAATCAGTCAAAAACAAGATACATCGGTGTTCACGGTCACTGGGCTCGGCGCGTAGAAGCACCATCCATCCGATTACCAAGTCCTTGAGCGAACCGTGCCCCTCTCCCTGCCGATCCGCCCCGGCCTCCCCTGCCGCCTCTGGATGGTCTCTCCCGCCTTCCACCTTCGCCTTCCCCAGCGCCACCCACTCTCTTCTCTCCATCAGCCCATGGACCTCCTCTAGCACCGTCAGACCCGCCGAGCTTGGCATCAAGAGCCTTTTCGTTATTCTCAACCAACGTGTTGACCTTGTCAGACAACGTCTGCGCCAACTGCTGTAATCGCGTGAGCTCAACGCGGTGGAAGATGACGACGGGAAGCTTCTCTCCGCTAACTGCACCGTCGAAGGTCGAGGGAACGTAGTCGAGCGATGCGGACAGCTCGTCGGACCAGATCATGCGTGAGATGATGGACGTGACGGCCTTTTGAGGGAGTGAGAAAGTGGCGGCGAGTAAGGGGATGGATAAGGTAGTGTAGTAAGCCGAGTTGGTGAACAAATAAGTCCGAAGACCTTCTTCTTGAATGCGCCTAGGAGTGAACCCAGTTAGTTCATGTTAGAACCATCTGATGATCGACGCCCCTACCTTCCAAGCATCTCCTTGACCGACTTCTCCTCTGGCATCAAACTCCATATCTTGATGCCCAAAATCAAGTCCCTAGCCTTCTCCCACTGCCCGTCCTGCAATGCCTTGCTCGCCTGCATGATATGATCCCTCGTGCTCTCCGGCGGGCCAGTGAACACCTGTCGATCAGCAAAGTCCAGCAGGCGGCGGAACGGCTTCGAGACGGCCTTGCGCTTCGCCTCCTCATTGTCAATCGACGCCAAGAGCGGGATCTCAACGAGCATGCTCGACACAAGGAAAGCCGCTTCCAACAGCTCCGTGTTGACGTGCAGGTGGAACGGGAGCTGCCTCGCCCTCTCCGCACGTTCCTGTTCCGGACTCATCGTCGATCCATACTTCTGCTGATGCATTCCCTGAGCCAGCAGCTCTTTCACCCGCTGGGTAGCGAAGATGTCGTGCAACGCCGAGTGCGCCTCTTTGATCAACCCAATCCGGAACGCGCACAAGCCAAGTTGCACCACAGCTCGGTTGTACAGGACCTGAGTGCCAACGTCCGCATTGTAGATAGAATCGCCCAAGCGCGACATGAACAGCATATCACGAGCGGTGTAGAATTCGTTGTGGAAGGCGTAGTGGTAGATGTGGCAGAGGATGGCGCGGGTGCGGAGGAAGGAGTTGTCGGTGTTGTAGAGCTTGACGCAGAGGGTGTGGACGAGATTTTTAGTCGAATCGCAGGAGGCCAAAGTGGGGATGGTGGCGGACAGTTTGAGATCGGCGAGCGCTGGAACAGCCCCGTTTTCGAGAGCTTGAACAACTGCGTCAGGCTAAAGACAAGTCGCATCACACATATCAACAACAGTTTCCGTAGGCAGATGACAGTGAAAACGAACCTTGGAGTATATTTGCTCCACCCTTCGCATGATCGCACGTGCAATGGCATCGGAATGATTCTTGCTCACGAAATACAACTGAGCACAGCAGATTGTTTTGTACAACCCCATAGAGTGCTTCAGCCGGTCGACGTATTCAGTTCCATGCGGATCAATGTTTTGCAAGCTCTTCGTAAACTCCTCGTCCAACCGATCCAGCGAGCTGATGATGCTGCCGCGAATCAGAACGGGGCCATTTTCAGTCTGTGGCGTCCGTTCCTCCAGAGGGTCGTATTCAACAGTGACGACCTCTTGAACAACGTAGTCCGGATTGGACGCTACCACTGTAATGAGCTCATCAACGTTCTTCTGCGTGGACAACCACATCTCGACGGGCATGTATGCGGTCACGGCAGTGTTGTAGTCGAACCGGGCAGCGATGAGGGCTAGAAGGACGCTGATCCGGCTGTATGGTGTCTCGGCGACCTCGAGAAGCTTTTGAAGGATGGTGATATTCTCTACGCGATCGGTGTTCTGGGAAGTAAAGGCGGGCGATTAGCATGACGCGGCAGCGGTGGATGAAGCAAATCAGTCACCTTTCGCCCACGAGATTCATGAACGGCAGCGAGATTTTTCATGACAGACGTGGCGGTAAAGTTGTACACCTTTCCAGCCTTCCCGACTGTCGTGAAAGTGTCATTCTCCTCTTCGCCCTCTTCAGGTGGTGGCTTGACGACCTTGATCGGTTTCACGGCAGGAGCGAGAGCAGCGACGGCCGCCTGGTACATTGACTCGAACGCATTGGGGTCTTCATTAAAGGCCTTTACATCCTCCTCGTTATCTTTGAGTGCCCTCTTCACCTTCTGCTTCAAGGTGGCAAGGGCACGAGCGGCGGCGGCGTTCATCTTCTTCTTGGAATCCTTATCCTTCGCTGCTGCATTTGCAATAGACTTATCGAGGTTGACCAGTTGACGAATGAATAGAGTTGGTACAGGCTCTTGTAGATTCTTTTGACGCTCTACGAGTCGACCAAGTTTGTCGAATTCTGCGGGGCGAAGAGGTGAGCACCAAAGCGGGGAAAGGCTAATGGGACGAACCCACCATTGCCGACCGAATTCCAGTCGCCAACTTTGAGAGCATTGTCGCTAGCTTTCCCGCAAGCTTCCATTTCCTCCACTCGCTTGTCTCGAGCACTCTTTACCACCGTCTTCTCGTCGTCGCTTGTCTCGCTACCCTTTTCATCGTCGTCGTCTTCATCACTTTCTTCTTCCTCCGACGATGATGATGATGAATCTTCGTCGCCACTCCCTGTTCTCAAGAAGCGGGCCATGCCAGTGGGCTTGGACTTCGCAACCTGCTGAGGCACTTCTTCCTCCTCCTCCTCGTCGGAGGTGAGGAGCTCTTCCTCTTCAGACTCGGATTCTGTGTCGGTATCATCTGCTGCTCTGAAGAATCTTGACATGGCGAAAAGGTTGTAGGAAAGGGTTAATGGGTTGAGGTGAAGGAAATTTGGCTACAGACTGACTCGGCTTATATAAGCTTTGGCTTGTGAGTCGAGGGACACCAACTTATAATCAAGACATCTAACCAGTGCGCTCATGTACGTTATTAGATAAAACATTCTAACTACGTTTCCATACAGCAATTGTCTGCCCTTCTCCTACTCCAACTATATACTGTAAACCGCGAGGCGAGAACGCGAGGCATTGCATGTCAACTCCCTGACTCCATTGACTCCTGGACCCTGCGGGAAGGCTGTTGGCTGCTTCGTTGAGACTCAGCCGAGCAGAGGGGACCCAGGAAGGGATGTCTTCTTTAATCAAGACCTCCAAGTCAGGTTTTGCCGCCTTCTTTTCACTTTCCTCCGGCGGTGGCGACATAACGACAAGCTTTCCCTTCCGTCTCTTCCGTTTCGTCGGCATTCGATCGGTGTCAGAGTAGTTGTCTTCTTCGGACTCGCTGCTCAAACGTGCTTCAGTCTCGTTGTCCATGTTCTTGTTAGTTTCCAAGAGCATCTGTTCGTCCTTCCAGTCTGGTCTTGACGGCATGGGGAGGAGGGCCTGTGGAGGAATTGACGACACCTCCCAGAGCAAGATGTCCCCTTTGGATGACGGAAGTCCGATCCATGCTCCCTTGTAAGCCGAGGAGTCTGCCGGACAAAATGCAAGGCGATGATCTTCCCCGCCAAAGGCAGCGACCGACGACCTGGCGAGGATAGTGAACGATCCTACATGGAAATTCCGCTGCTTAGAGGTTTGCTCTGAATTTCCTTAAATCTACTAACTGTTATCATTGTAGTCCTGTGCGTTTGAATTAGGATCAGGAGACCGTTGACCGCGAAAGCCTGTGATCACTCACTGTCGGAAGATGTCGCACCGAAGCGTTGAGGTCTTTCGGACTGAACCGTTGGAGTTCAAGCCATTTCCACAAGACCACAGTGGCGTTTGGTCCACAAGATTTGGAGGCCAGGACATCCGGCGAGAGCCTGTTTGATTCCAGCCTGAGAGATAAACTCGGGTCGGACAGAAGTAAAGCTCACCAATAGATCGAAGTTACATATGATTCGTGAACGCAGCTACTGCTGAACACGGGCTTATCCTGGACTATTAGTCGCCTTGGAGCAGCGAGCGCCCTGATCTCAGGGACCCGCCATATCTTTACACAGTTGTCAACCTGAGGAAATCACAGGGAGGTCAGAGCAACGGTCTTACGAGTACGGCGGGTACCTACCCCCGCTGTAGCGATGAAAGGTTCGCTGGGATGAAACGCCTGGTGCGAAATCTGTGAGTTATACTGCTGATAACTCACTACGCCGTGCCGCTCACAATTGCCAAGACTGAGGCATTATGACCTCCGCTACCCTTCGAGTTTCCTCTCAAAATTAAGAAGCACTTTCCCGACCCCAATCCCTCTCCCCCTAGCGAGCTTGAAACCTGGCTGCCAAATGGTCCCCCGATCGCACCAATCATGTCCTTTGGCTCAAGCTGGCCGCGACCTTGACGCCCACCTCTCTCAGATTGTGGACGCTTGGTCGACGCCGTGATCGGCCATGCAGCCTCAAGAAGGGTCGAGGATGCTTGCAAGGTCAAATCATGCACGCGCACAGATTTGTCCCTGGAAGCAGATGCAAAGATGAATGGATTTGTCGGAAGCACTGCGATGTCGTAAATTGGCTGCAGTGCAACGATGGGTCAGGTTGCGAGGGCTGTAACAGTGAAGAGCACTTACTCCACCATGTCCACGCATAATGCCCTTCATCTTGTTCGAGATGGGGTCCCACGCATAGATGATTGCCTGGTCGCCTGCAAAAAGGAGTAGAGGACCAAAGGTTTGAGGGTCGATAGCCCATGCTACACATTTCAATGATTCTTTGGGCTAACCACCAGTTTATCACTAGACCGACCACATAAGGTGAAAGGAGAACTTACGTCCAAAAGTTTCTTTCCTTTCGGGACCAAAAGTTCACGAAGCGACGTTTGTAAAAGCAAAATCTGATATTGTATTAGCTTTTTGTAAGGCGTTTGACCAAAGTTGCGCTCACTTCATTCCCTCGAGCCACAGCCATGACTCCTTTCCATGCGTCCAACAGTTTGGCTCGTGCGTTAAGCAACGGCTCAGGAGCGCCAGTGTCGACAGATAATTTCTCGATCGTAGCCCGATTAAAAGGAAAGTATGCGACAGACGAGAGGGCCTCGACTTGACCGTCAGGTGTAGGCGTAATCGCAGCCTGACAGCAGAGCAGAGTTATTAGCGAGCCACTTGGGAAGAAAATTCCCGACGACCTACCCGGCTCAAAGCGGCGATCCGGAAGCCTTGATGAGCTGCATATTCAATATTTTGGCTCATATTCTAAGCTCAAAGCAAGCTGCGTGAGGGCAAAAGTCCTGTGCTTCAACCACGCAAAGAGTTGAGTGGTCGTTGAGCGGATGCACGGAGCTTTCGGACTCACCATCTAAAAGCCGACCACCAACTGGCACCACCACCGTAACCTCCCACCACCGTTGCACCGATTAAAGGTCGTGCCCGCCTTTACAGTTGGATAATTCCCGGGCCGGTCAAGTTCCTTCCAACCCTACAACCTCATACCGGATCTCACGGGTGCTCGGTGCCAATCCTGACACCCATGCTTTTACCCCACGATTCTGTCTCTGCACCGCAAGGATGCACAACAAACTTGTCATCGTTAAAATCGCCCTGCGGGGATATTTCAGCCTGCTTAAACGGAAAAACAGTACTCCCTTCCCGTTCTCCGCAATGCGGAGACTTCCCCTGTAGATTATCCACCAGCTTCCCTTCGGAGGTCGTCCTCGCCGCGACAACATGACGGACAGGCCCCCCTTCGTAATATTTTTAGCGCCTCCCCTCCCCAAAGAGCGCATCATTCTCTATATCTTCAGCTGCTCGGCTTAGAAATCAATGCTCGCGCCTCAACAGGTGGGGTCTTGCCTTGTTCTCCAAACATGCCTGTCTTTGTTTGGTTCAACGACAGACAATTACACGTTTCAAATCTAATTCTCCCCGATACTGAAGGTTCTCGCTATATTCCATGCATTGCTTTAGGAAGCTCAACCCTCTCCTATATGCCAGTGGCGTCATATTCGGGCCCCGGGGGTCTACCTCGTTTATCCTTCTTAGATAGAAGGCCCTGCATTAGATGGCGATAGAAATGGACGAAGCGCAATAGTTTCTGTCTTTCTCCCGCTTGACGTGATCTTGGAAGACCTCACTCCACTGGAATGACCA
>KN822956.1:132444-157317 GCA_000827465.1 Tulasnella calospora MUT 4182
GAATGGGTGGAAGCGAGGAGCGCTCGCAAGACCGCAGTCAAGGAGGTGCAGAACTTGCTGTCGCAGTTGGATGGGGCATGGAAAGGCGAGCAAGTAACGCGATAGGATCGGTATGATAGGATAGTTGCTATATGGTATTTTATTAGCTGCGTATAGTCCTTGAAGGACCCGTGAGCCTGTACGTAGCCCTACTCCCAACTAATGAAGCGTCCGGCTTCCCTCCTCAGGTATCTTCTGGCGAGCATCTGGTGTTCTGAGGGTTATTCGACGTGGGGATGACCGTCATCTATCCGCGGTCTCTGGTAATATAGCTAGTGGTCAGCAAAAGAGAAGCCACGAACGGCCACCAGAAGTAATCCCCGAGCTTAGGACTCACCCCAAGGTCTACGATCCATAGGACAGAGCCCTTTGGCAGCAGCAGACTCGATCCACTTGAGAAGGCAGTGCATATGGAAAATATGCGTACACTTGCCGTGAACTGGAGGAACAAACGTAAATCTTTCGGCACAAGCCAACAAGCCTGAACACCACATGGACCTACTCAGCGGACAGTCGTCTCCTGGAACCTTACAATTCGGACAGCATCCTTCGAATGGAACTCGGCAGATGCCACAGAGGTCGTCTTCATCTTCCTCATCGTCCGCTCCTCCGGTCGCCGTCACCTCCTTGTCTTTGTCCTTGCCCGTAGCCCACCTCCAATGCGCGACTGAATGCCAGTCTTTGACTACGACTTTCATCTTTTGATCGAATCTCAGATTGGAAGTACGTCCGGATGCCTTGAAATAGCCTCTTCGGCTGTTGTACCGGCTTGGCAGTGGTGGAGGTTCTCGGTTCCGACTCGGTGTTTGTTTGGGACCTATGCTCGATCTCTGCCGTCCGGTCCCAGCGACCGCACACAAGCTTTCTGTCATTACCAGATCACAACCTGATACCGTGTGCTGATTAACATTCGGATTCGAGGACTTCATTAATAATGTTTGGAAATTTGCCTTCTGGAGATTAGTGGCATAGAAGGCGGGAGGCAATCCGTGTCTCAATGATCGTCCTGCCCACCTCCACCGACGTCAATCCATTTATCCGATGAGACAGGAGCTCCCAACGCCGCACTATAAAATGACGCACATAGCTATCAGTTTTTCCTCCTCTCTCATTAGCTCGATCGTCCCTGCTCTCACTTCTGCTTGCCGATCCCAGTCATCATCATGGCCAACTTCCAACCTTCCATGGAGTATGCGAGTCGAGCCGGTGTTCGGGATCGCATGCTGACCCTCTCGTTTGACCTATAGGTATGACCCAAAGAATATGCAGTTCCGCAACCTTGGTCAGTCGCTTGTCTAGAAATGCAGGCTTGACTTCCCGCAGGCGCTGACCGAACCTCTGTCACTAGGAAATTCTGGTCTTCGGGTCCCCGTGCTGTCCCTCGGTGCTTGGCTCACCTTTGGGCACGTCGTTGAAGGCGATCCAGTGGCTGATATAATCAAGCTTGCCTTTGAGAATGGTATCAACATGATTGATACTGCGGAGGCATACGCCAAGGGCAAGTCGGAGCTAGAGATCGGTCGTGTCATCAAGAAGCTTGGGTATCGCCGGACGGACTGGATCATCACTACCAAGGTCAGCGGAACACATGAGCCCTGTAAACAATGGCGCTTAGGCCCCGTATCTCCCTTGTTAGATTTTCTTTGGCGTTGGCAGGTGAGCACATAGATAGTACGCTGCCAAAGGGGTCTGTAATCGAGCCACTATTACCTTACAGGAAAGGTCCAAACGACGTCGGTCTCAGCCGAAAGCAGTAAGTGTCCTTCCATTGAGTCTTTAGGCTTCTGTCAGGTCTAACTGACACGCGCCCGGGTAGCATAATCGAAGGTCTCAACGAATCCTTGGAACGTTTGCAAATGGACTACGTAGATGTGTAAGGCTTTTTTTTTGGTGCTCCGACCATCCTTGCATGACAGCTCATGATATTCTGCATTGCAGAATATTTGCACACCGGCCAGATAGCACAGGTGAGAGGGACTGAAAGTAATCGCCGACCTTGCCGACGATTTCTTACTCACTCGCTGCCACCCCTAGTTCCAATGGTGAGTTATAGGTCGAACTAAAAACCAATCCTTTATTGAAGCCGTGGACGGATGGGTGCTCTGACAGGTGGAGATTGTCCGGGCATTCAACCACATAATCAATACCGGCAAAGCCTTCTACTGGGCTACATCTGAATGGAGCGCGCGTCAGATCGAGGAAGCCTTCCGTACGTGTTGCCTATGCCAATTTTTTGAACGACACTAATGTTAGCTCTTAGACGTTGCTGACGAGCTCAAATTGATTCCCCCGATTGCTGACCAATGCCAGTACAAGTGAGCCATTGAATCATAATGACTTGAAAATACCTTATCTGACGCGTCGACCACTCCTTTTCATTTCAGTGGCTTCCATCGCCAGCGCTTCGAAGTCGAATACAAGTAGGTGGTCTTGCACATATTTCCGCATGTGTTGAGACTATCTTACCGGTCCTTCTTGGCGCTCAGACCACTATATCAGAAGTACCGCTATGGAACGACCGTGTTCTCAGCTCTTGCTAGCGGGCTTTTGACCGGAAAGTACAATAATGGCATCCCAGAGGACTCCCGTTTCTCCAACAACGCCGACTTCTTCAAGAATACGATCGACTCTCTCACCAAAGAAGAGTGAGCTTGCTACTAAAACTATCGGAGACCATATCATGACCTTGACCCTTGCGTATCTCCTTTATAGGGGTCTCGAGAAGATCAGAAAGGTCAAAGATTTGACGGCGCTCGCCGAGAAAGGTTCGCTTGCTTCGTTCTCAGGAGGTGTCGGCCCGTCTGAATTATAGTCCCAATATCCAGAACTTGGCTGCACCGTTTCACAGCTTGCGCTAGCATGGGTTGCTAAGAATCCTAATGTGAGTGCTCCGATTCAGTGATGTCGAGTCCTGAAGGTGCACTTGGGACTAAAGCCTTCCTTCGCCGCAATAGACCAGCACCGTCATCTTGGGAGCCACTAAGCCCCAACAGCTGCTAGAAAACCTTAAGGTCCTTGAAATTTTACCTAAAATGACGGACGATATATATCAGAAGATCAATGATATCTTGGCAAATGATCCCAAACAGGATGTGCGTTGATCCATTTCGTCTGCAGCACACCACAAGTATTGACAGATCTTCTTTCGGTGACAGCCCACATGTTTCGGTGATCGATAAGAGAGCTCTGCAATTAAAATGTTGATAGTTTGTAGAAATGTTACTCTCAAAATGTTCTGCAATTAGGGATTAGGCTTGCCGCGGCCGGAAAATCGGGTGCGGCGTGTGAGTGATCACGTGTTGTGGCGGTCAAGCGATCAACTTGCCGCCAGCAAACCCGACCCCAACTTTGTCTTGTTCCTGCCATTCCTTCCCTTCCATGTCTCAACCTGGAATCAGCTCATAATCTCAACTCTTACTGGGGTAAATTCTCGCCAAACCGATGTCACTCCCACTCACTTCAACTTCTTCTCACCAAAATCGCCGAACAAGATTTGGTCGGGCCCCTCGCATCTTCTCACTAGGTCGGCGTACCGAAATCAGCAGAAGAGGCTTTTCCCTGCAACTTGAAAGCACATCATTCAACGCTGCTCATGACACGCTTCTCGAAACTTTGTCCAGAGAGGAGTCAGTAGTCGGTGCCGCGCTCAGAAGTTTGTACGACGTGGGCGCCTTGGTGGGAATCCTAGGTCTCATCAGTGGTCTAGTCCTGCTGCTTTGGAGCCTTGTACGAACAGTAGCTCCCGAAACCCTTCCTACAGGCCCAAGTTCGGATAATCAGGGGGCAGGGTTCTCTTCATCTGCTAGCGGTGTCGCCATTTTCGATCACTCTAGCACGTCTCAACTCCGGCCTATTGTAAGTCGGAGTATCCGCAAAGGCTGCGCGCCACGAAACTAATCACTCATTTATAGGTACCGGGCTTCACGGTTCCATTCTTTCATGCACCAGTCATCCTGGTAGCTTTATTTGTCTCCCAAGTCGTACACGAACTGGGCCATGCAATCGCCGCTGCTGCGTACGTTCAATCAACTTTCACTGTTTAAGTACTTGAAGTCTTAACATCAGTGCCACCCTGCACGTAGCGATGCAACCCCACTCCACTCAGTTGGCGCATCACTCACTTTTATAATCCCTTCTGCGCATGTCGCCCTCTCAAACTCTGATGGCTCTTCACTTCGATCAAAGCTTCGAGTCGCGACTGCTGGAGCATGGCACAACCTCCTTGCATGGCTTCTATTACTGGTTCTGTCGAAAGTACCAATATCAGGGCTCTCTTACTGGACTTTGGGCGGGTATGGACTGTACGAGGATGTTGGTAGTCTCGGCATCTCTGTTCTCGCAGTGAAAAATGTACGTAGCCTTTACATTTGGCGGGATCCTGTTCCGTAATTCGGATATTTCAGGATTCGCCACTCCAAGGTCACATCCCACCCGCTTCCGTGATTACGAGGGTGGACGACACTAGGCTTAGCAGCGCTGTTGCTACACCTGACACGTGGGACAAGTATCTCACCTCGTCTGCAAAAGACTCCGTCCAAGGGTGGTGCGTCTCTAGAAATTGGTATAAAGGTGAGCTTTCACCGTTCATACCTGTCTACCAGAATTGGATCTAGATCCGTTTCGAATGTTCAACAGTTCAAACATCTTCTTGTTGTAAACTTCCTGTCGGGAATGCCACGGCCTCGGATGGACAAAATGGCCTTTGCTTTATCCCACCGAGCGCTTTCGCTGCGCCATCAGAAATCTCGAAAGCGGATGCCCATCTAGCAAGTGGACGCTGCGTCGACCCGATAGCATTATTCCAAACTTCAGCCGAAGCTACGAAGACGGGAGAAGCCATATTGTCAACCTCAAGATGTGACACGGTCTGTATGTCGACATCCAGAAATCCTAACGAAGAAGATGAGATCTGTATTCGGCCTAGGAAGGATTTGGAACTCCTAAGGATTACAATTTTACCGCCGCCGTGGTACTCGGAGAGCCCTACAGAGGAGAAGGAGAAGCTTGGAAACATGAATTCCAACAGTCGCACCGTGGTTTGGAATGGACCAAAGGAGGAAGTTTGGCAGCAATGTGCGGAGAATCAACTTGGTGCTTGGTTGTCAGTTCCTAACTTCCGCATCTTTGCTTCAGTGACCGTCGGAAAGTTAAGACCGAAGGCTCATTGGGTTCCAGTCTATCTCCCAGTCTGGACGCAGCTATTTTTCAAGTGAGCGGGATCTCATAGGAGTTTGCACCGAATTAACCTGTGTATCACCAGGTACTTTCAGATCATCACATTATCATTATTCATCTTCAACCTCCTTCCGATCCCCAAGCTTGACGGTGGCATCATTCTAAGCATCGTCCTGGATATTATGAGCTCCATGATATCTACAACATCTGCCTCAAGACAATATGAGTACTCCACCGAGCTCATGGAGAAAGGCGAAGAATCCCATCTTTCTTCCTCTTCTACTTCTTCCAGAAGCGGTGGTCTTAGGTGGCAGGTAGAACGAGGGATTGGGTTGGGAACGATTGGGCTCCTCGTGTTAGTATGTCTATTCTCAATGTGGCGAGAAATATCTGCCGGGTAGTGTTATTATACCTTTCTCGGTCATTTGTAATAGTATTTACTGTAACACGCCTCTTTTGTCGTGCTTACCGGGTAGGCGGGTCCGCCGCGCCGTGAGAGTTCCAAGCTCGTCCCGTTGTCAGTTGAGGTCAGAATGTCTACTCTTCGCACCACCAGCGACCGCGTCAATACCTTTATGGAAGCAACCTCAAGCTCAAGTCTCACCCCAGTATTCTCAACGCCTGCACCAACAGAAGAACCGTCTGGAAGCACTGGGGCATCTACTTCAAAGCCGTCAACATCAACTGGACCAATAATCATTCGTAAGGATCGTCTGTACGTCGGAAACCTCCACCCAACTGTCGACGAGTAAGTTAAACGCACCTAAAGCCCAGCAACTCACCCTCCTGTATGCTAACACCTGTATATAGGTATATTCTTCTTCAGTTGTTTGGGAAATATGGGAAGATATCCAAGCTTGACTTCTTGTTCCACAAGGCTGGGCCGATGAAGGGCAAACCCCGTGGCTACGCATTCGTAGAATATTCGGCAAAAGAAGTAACCGAACTCGATCTATCACTCCTTCAAGCTACATTGACGCCGTTCTACCGATTTCCAGGACGCTTCCAAAGCTCTGGTTGCCCTACACGACAAGCTCGTTCGAGGTCGTAAACTGGTCGTGACATTTGCCCAGCAATCTACTGCATCGTCTCAAGATAGCGGCTCCTCATCTTATGCGTCGTATCCCGCTCTTGGTGGCTCCCATAATGACCGGCCTGGCGGTCGAAAAGGCACTGACACCACGAGGCCCACGACCCTTTCGCTGATCAAAAGTCAGAACCGTCCTACTCGCACCTCCGACAAGATAGCTGCACTTGAAGCGAAACTAAAACAGATTCAGGCTTCTAATGCAGCAGCTTCTGGATCTCAGTCTGAGGCCGGCGGCGGCGGAACAATATCACCTGAAGCAGCAACAGCTCTAGGTATCCTGCCCCCTAAACCTCCTAAGGCTGCATCATCCAGTTAAGAATCAGATAGAATAGTAGAGCTTGCTATCGTACTACGCTTTTTAGAAATGTAACCTACATTTAATGGTGGACGTTCCAGTGAGATCCGCGTGAGGGTGTGAAGATCTAGCGATCTTGCAGCGCTCCAGTTCTGATCCTGCTATCTCGAAAAGCCCTTTCGTCAAAGGCTGTCGTTAGGGCTGGTCATCTTTGGAACGGCTGCTTTCAGGTTGGCTTGTATTGCTACCATCAGAGTACCATGGAGTCGTGTCACCTTCTTGGTTGAGGCATGCCCACACATGGTTGATCGACATCGTTCATTAAGCATCTAATCTCCAAAACGTTTACGTAGGAGATAGCGGATCAAACACACCGAAGTGGAAGAATCGACAAACGCCGAAATATTGGTATGGTCGGATTTCATAGACCAACCTCAAGGATGGAGCATGGCAGACGAACTAGGCCGTGCGATGGGCTGGACTCGGTTTCCCCGCCGACTACGCTCGAATATGGTTATATGGCCTCCAAACCACCCGTTGCGAGGTCCAACATGTTCAAAAGGTTCCGGTACTCTGCTCCCAGATCCCAGTCGATCACCGCCCAGGTAGATGCAGGTTGGGAGAAGACCAGGATCACAGATCCTACAGCAACGTACTTGCTGAACGATCGTTTCTTGGTTTTCATGGCAGCCAACCGATGAAAGTTATCGATTCAAATAATCTCTGTAGGCCTCTTCCCTGCCCTCTTCTTACTTCAGGTTCTGAAGCATCGGGGAAGAGCGGGTCTACGTTCATGAAAACAGAGCACGAGTCGTTCGACAGCCCAGGTATTGCCTTAGAAGCCTTGGGATTGGTCTTGCTCTCGAAAAAATTGCTCGTGTTTGAAATATTATCTAGTTCCGAGGTACTTGCGACTAGGAATACCTTGGATGATATTAGGGCGAACACCCGAGGTCAGATTAGCCCGTCTCAAAGCGGATCTCGTGACACAACGGAGCAGGATTTCTTCTCTCAAAGATCATTCAAGTTAAATAATATGTTGTCGTCGTGATAAACGGACGTGAGTCTTCATCTTCGATCGACATTTCAATTTTACTTGGCGGATACAACAGCAAAGGCCCCCATCGTAATGGTCCCGCGCGTTCTGAACAGATGTATTCTGTACTACGGCCATGATCGTCTCTCATTGTTCACCATACATCTTTATACATACAGGCCTGTATCGAGGACATAGGCCTTTCTAGGAAAACCTGGGGTAACAGTGCGCCGCCGGGTGCGGCGAGCGCAGCTCATTTGAGGCCCGTCGTTGAACGAACTCGCAGGGACGACCAACGGGAGCAACCACCTGGAAGAACTGGCTCTGATGAAACCAAAAGGGCCATACAAGAGAGGCGTCGTCCACCCCCGCGTCGGGCCAGAGAGTTTCGTCGAGAGGTAGCTGATATGGCTCCCTGCCCTCAAAGGCCCTCCCTCACACCTATCTTGTCCCTCGCAGCGGCGCACCTCGCGTGCGCGTTATCTCGCAAAAACCTACAACCTGCTAAACTCTCCTCGTATCTTAGAAGTCAAGCTCCGTCCGAAGAAAATTTGCACCCTCGGGCGATTTTGCGTCGGCCGCTCCATCGCGATATCGGACAAGAAACAACGGAGCACGCTACACCCGAAACACTGGCCACAGTAGACTGCTTAAGCTTGATTATGCGAGAGCCTAGACGACTTGAAGCCAAAATATCTAAAAGAGCCTTTCTTCGTCCACAAGACCTAGAAAACTTGTGCGATTGGATTGAATTGGTAAACCCATTGGCTGATCAATCAAGCTTGACCGCGATACGTCAAGACGTCCACTCCCAAGTATCGTTCCACTCTTTCTTTCTTTATCTTTGCCGTTCAAAGCCACGATTCTTGAGCTGGCAGGATTTAATACGTACCAGACCACATGCCGCAGGGTCGCCGTTTTTTCGTTTTGTCTTCGCGCTCGAAATGAGCTGAATGGGATTCCGGTTCTGGGCGGTCTGGCCTTTGGAACACCGACCCTCCTTGGGCAAGCGAATAAACGCGATCGACCCCAAGTACCATACGCACACCCGATCTGCAAAGTACGTAAGCCCTAGGATATGAGACTCGATAGCCGTTCACAGGGCCGCGGATACGGGGTATATTATTTTGGCGTGTTCAAAAGAATTGCCAGTCCTGAGTTGCTATTCAAGGCAAGTCTCGTCGGCTTTACGTCTTTCAAAAGCGGGGTCAGCGAGGGACCATCGACGCAGTAATCGTCACGAGATGGAATTTGCGTGGGCTTCCAAGGGGCAAAGTATTTGGAGGCGGTCTCAAGAGCTGCTAGCTCACCTCAGTTAAGGGCGAGAGAAACCTCGGCTGTTTGCAGAGGCAGAGTGGAATTGCTGGCATCATCATGACGAGAACACATCTCTGACTGGGGTAGTCGAGCGAACGTGGCGGACAAATAGGCCCGTTAAAGGCAAGTGTTGCTCTCCTGCGTGCGAGCTCAGGCCTCCCGCGCGCACGAAAAGGCCTTTGAACATGTCATTCTGGGATGTTGTTCTGTGAAAGGGCCTCGCTGTGAGAGACGGATGCGAGGCTAGGAAGACCTTGCTAACGCGCGGGTGTGCACGCAACGGCAAGACGCGAGCCGTCGAGGAGGAGCCCCAGCTTGCAATAATTATTGTTGAATGGGAAGCCGAGTCTCTAGGTCGCATGATACACCGGGAGGCGTACCGCACGATCATATTGCCCTTTAATTCGAAACAGACTTGAACAAGCGAAGAGGCGTCAAAGGATGGAAAATGAAAGGTACTGGGAGATCATCAGGTCTGAGAGGGACAAGGTCATTGGTAGAAGGGAACTTGGTATAACTGCCGGTCTGTGATATACATACTCTTATCTCATTAGCCAGCAGGGGTGGTGAAACCTGCTTGGTGATTTCTATAGGTGGATATCCATTGACTAAGCCTAGGCTTAAGGAGGGAAAGACCCGGGTTATCGGCGAAGCTGGTCCGTAGCGTCCGTTATCGGTGCGCCCACAACAGCATCTCATATCGTAACACACCGGGATTCCCGATCGGCATAGTGAAGCGAAGTGGTCCGGTGGACTCGCTTCGGGAAGATGCGACGACCTGAGCGGTTGCTTGATGGGAGCTGGCCTCGAAAGTGATGGGAGGGACGAGTGAACGTGTTGCTCCCTTTCCGCGGAGACAATGGCGCCCAGTGATCGCGCTAAACCACGTCGAGAGAGCTATTGCTTTTGGACGACAACGTCCACCCCCCCCCCCACATGCGCCCTTCCGCCGATAACGTAGCAAAACAGAGAGACTAGCATGATGCGGCCTGCGATCGTGATGCTATTTATTATTGATGATGCGGAGAAGGACGGCTAAAGACGGATAAAGCCTGAGCGCGAGAGAAAAGACAAGTCTGTGGTGGAGCCGGGGGGCAATAGGCGAGAACACCGAACAGGCTTGCAGGCTTACATGTGTCGTCGGGCTTCTTTTTTCTTGCCCTGCCATCAGCCGCTCAATTGCAATAGTCCGCAAAAGAACGAAGGGTCGGCTGTGAGGCTTTGCCTGTCCGTACGCATGCATGGGGAGGTGTTTGGAAGGCAAAAAGAATAATGACGTTCGAGGTCGCGACTGTTTTTTTTTTCTGGAATGAAATCAGGCTCGCTTGTGTGTAGACTGTGCGGCTAAGCGGATTAGAAGAAAGCAGACACCATAGAGACTTGATGTTGTGCGTGCAAGGGTGGTGATTGCGAGAGATCTACGTGCACTGAGATTGTTTTGAGCAAATGGTCGAGTGCGGGCTCGACTGAGAGGAGGTGTGGACTTGTTGGGGATAAACGCGGACTCTTCGGGGGGATATCGAATCGATGCGATGATGTTGAGGGGCCTGGATGGGCCCTTGCTGGTTGTGTGGCATGCTGCGAACTCGCTGTCTTCCGGTCAACGGCGGTGATTGCGTGAGGCGTTTCCCACCAGGTCAGGTCCAAGGCATCAATGGCCGGAGTGCAGTCAAATGCATCTCGCTACGTCCGTCCCGCCGTTCCCTTGCAAGTCAAACGGGTCTTCGGGACGATCCAAGCCGTCGACTCGCTCCTGCCGCATTCGGTGTCAACGCCTCTTACAGCATTCTGTCCAACGAAGGCCATGGCTTCCCTTCTGGAAAGAGAAACCAGGGACACGGTCTCTTCTCCCTTTGCCTTCCAGTCTACCAGCAAACCATTCCCTCCCATAAAGACCCACCAACCCACCACCCACCATCTCTCCCCTCCCTCTGGTATCAAAGATCTCCCTGTCTACCCCGCACTCTCCTCAAGCAAATCCCTCCAGTGTCTCCTCAACTCCAGGCCTTCGACTTGCCTTAATTGTCATTTCGACTGCTCCCCCCTCACAATGTCGACTCTCCGCCCTTGCCTCAAGCGCGCAAACTCTTCCTCTTGCTCCTCTGTCAAGTCTTCCGTGTCGTTCTCAACCAACATCTCCACGACCTATCTTACGCATGCTCCCTCACAATATAATCGCAGTCCCATTCAGGTGGACCTGGCTCAGCTGAACCAGTGCTCACTGCCGCACCGCGAGCCAGAGCTCATCGACGGCTACGGCAGCGTCCTCGTACGCGATGACGAGGACTCGGACGAATACTATGGTGAGTAAACTATTCTTGTGTTTGCCGAGAGAAACCTGTTGCTCAGCGCTCTTGGTCGCCTCATTTAGATTCTCTTACGCCGCTGCCACCATCATGCCAAACAGCTTCCGTCTACGTCCCATCCCCATCCGCATACATGTCATATCGCCAGCCACCACCATCTCCATCATCCAATTCATCACGCCATCCATACACGCAATCCACCAATCCATTCATGCCAGGTTTCGGTCCATCACCCAAGCGCAAGCTCAGCGACGCGTCCGATAACAGCGAAAAGAGCATTTCCTGGTCCTGCCTCGACGGTTTCTAACTCCTTCGGCCTAAGAACCAGCCCCTGCCTTCTTTTCTAGCTCGGTTTTCTGTTGCTGCTTCTGGGCTTGTCTCATGCGGCAGCGCACGAAATCCCCCCTAATATCACGTTTCTCTCTTTCTCAAACAATTTATCCCATCATCAAAATTCGAAACGAAAGCGGACTTTTCCATTACTCTCATTCGACGGGTGCTTTTATTTTCTGTACATAGTTGATCCGAGACTCGGCCGGGTAGGACCTCGACTCGTTGCCTCGACTACTGTACTTTGTGTCCTGTCTTTGCCACCGCTGCTGATGTTTGTACGATTAGCCGTACGACTATTTCTTCTACCTCTTTGTATTGTAGCTTTATAAGCACACGAGGAGTGGCTTCTAATAATTCAACAGCCCAAGTGCTTGTATTCGTACAATCCCTCGGTCCCTTCCTTACGGCCTTTTGTTTGTGCACGACGTGGTATGGGTAAATTTCTTCCGCCACCACACCGAACCGACAGGACTTCTCATCAACCTCATGGACGACAGCTTGGAGAACCCAACGATCGTGTTACCTAAAGATCCCGTGGAAGACGGCATCGATGATGACGACGATTTGGACGGCAATGCCGCAGACTGGGCGAACCTCCCGTGAGTAGCGCTGACTCCTGTAAACACCCATCCAACCCATTTACCATGTAACGTCAACATCATCGTAGAAAGGGCAAAGTGGACATCACACGTCCCATAATACCAAAACGAGGCGAAAAGTACTTTGAACCCGTCGGCGGGCCCTCCGCTCTACCGAACAGCGGATCGGGTTTGCAGCAGCACATGCTGGATAAAGCCCGTTCCGCGATGTACAGCGCTCTCAAAGCCGAGCGAGGCGTGTCTAGCAAGACGATTTCGTACGCCTTGTGGTTCCCCGAGACGGGTTACGCGCAAGTCGTTCTCGCCCGCGGAGCCGCCTTTGGCTCCTTGGGTTATTCGAACGTGAGAGACCCGATTGGCGGTGCGACGAAGGAGAAGGGCAAAGGGAAGAGCTTGGAGTTGCTTCCTGAAGAGGCATTGTACATGGTGGAAAGGGGGTCAATGTACTGTTGGAGAGTGGAAAGGAAAGGGGCAAAGACCGCGGAGGATGTGGTACCCATGCCACTATCGTCTGGAGGAGATTTCCCTCTGGAAGAAGTGCCGGGGACTCCAATGAGCGTGCAAGAAGCGTTTGCGGAGATGATTGGGGCCGCTAGTGGGCTTACAACCGAACAATATCAGGTAGGCCCCATTCTTTGAGCTAGCCGCTACCGCGGTGGCCACTTGCGAGAATTATTCGCATGCTAAAGATAGGCGTCCCAGGTTTATGCTTATCTCAAGCGACTTGGATATACTGTTACTCGAACCCGAAAGCCCGCCGGAGTGGACTTGTATCCTGTACCAGGGGAAAATACGGAAACCTCGGCGCAAGTGTCGAAAACACCTTCAAGTGCGAGAAGCTTGAGCGTTCTCTTAGCATCATTCTTTGGATGGGTCAAATCATTATTCTTGAGGATCCCCAAGACGCTTAGCGGAAGAAGAATTGGTTCGTCGATCGTCTCTTGGTCGCAACCGTTGGTGTACTCGGACCTGTACAAAGGGCGGACTCGCATCAGCATGGGTGCGTTTTTCTCAAGAACGTTCATGGAATCGGCTAGGCTTGACTCGCGTGAATTCTTTAAATTTTTTTTACATAGGAGACCTATTTGAGAGCCTCAGAATCATACCTCGCGGCCATCGGTCACCGCTACACATTCACCGTCCGACAACCCCAACCATTTACACCCCATTCTACAACATTTACAAACCTTCCACGCCATTCAAGAAGACCGCTCCACCGAAACCTGACTATAACATTGTTGTCGTCAAGTGAGTGCCAACAGTTGGGGAATCGTTGAAATTTGAAAGTCACGGCTGATGGGGGCTCCCTTCGATCTTCGTTACGGCATAGCGCCCGAACTTCATGCCTCCCGACGCTCTTAGAAATGTCCGACATGTTCAGCGTAGCGGACGACTGGGCAATACCTCTCTCGAAGAAAGCTAAAGCAGCTGCAGCCGCTGCCGCTCGACAAGCCAAACGCGAAGCAAGGCAACCAGCGAAGCCCGATGCCGTCAGCCTCAAGTCGACAGGAGTCCCAAACGAAGACGTCCCTCTTCCCGCATCGACCGCAGTCGACACCGGAGCTGGGACCGGAATCCTTGCATATTTTGCGTCGTTCTTCTCATCAGCAAGGGGGCGGCGGCCACACGCATCACCGTCAACTGAGGAACCCTCAGCACAGATAACGCGCAATGCTCCCTCGGCGAATCCGTTCGCAGCCCTTAAAAATGGAAAGAAGAACTTCGTCGTGGCTGTCGTTGATAATGGCAGTACCAGCTTTATCCGGTAAGCGTGTCCTAATCCCCCTTTGGACCGGAGTTCCGAGCGCAACTGACCTCTGGGGTGGACCATTTTGGCGTCTTTTTTGTTTGAAATAACGCTAGGTTTACGGAAGGAACGTTTGAAGAGTGGCCCATGTATACACCTTCGGAACGAGAATCGTAGTGTCTGGCTGCAAAGGCCTTTGAAAGGACCATTAGGGTCGGAGTGCTCGACCTCCCGGCGAGCTCGGTCCGAACGTGGGTCGCTCGCGTTCTTGCACCACCACACCCTCGGACATGGGCACGGCACCCGGACATCCCGCATGGTCGATGAAAGAGCAAACGGTTGTTTCATAAAGACCTAGGGGTATAGAGAAACACAATGTTCGGGGATCGCCGAGCATTTGAAAGAGAGGGATTCGACAAGCTTGATTGACGTGCGAAACGTATATAGCGATTCAAACCCTTTCCTACTCAAAGGTCGAGTTGAGAAATTCCAAGAGGCTAGCCCTATTCGCATCTCTTTCCCGATCTCCGGAGTCTCGGCGCACTTTTAACTTGATCTAAGGAGTGCGTCTCGTATAAGTAACTGCAGACCAAACCCGCGACTCTGGGTTCTATTAACAAAGGTCCTCACCTTCTTCCCAGTCAGCGCACTCCGCTTGGTGTCGTCATCGCTTTCCGACGAAGAGCTCGTGGCTTGGCGTCGGCTGCTCTTCTTCTTCTCCCCTCGGCGTCGCCTGTCGTGGTCACGTTCCTTTTCCTTGTCTCTGTCACCGCGATCTTTCGTTGAATGACGGCGTTTACGTTCGCGTTCCCTTTCGCGTTCCCGGTCTCGGCTCCTGCTTCGACTGCGACTGCGTTCGCGGCTCCTGCTTCGATGGTGGCGGCGATGGTGGGTAGACTTGTGCTGACGACGATCCGGCGACAGCGAGGTCGAACGTGTGCGAGTTGGGGTTAAGGAGCGGTGTCTCTGCAGCAAAAGGATAAGGATGCAAACGGCATCGATGGGAGGTGAGCTGTGGTCGTCAAACGTGTGGGCGGGATTGAGGGTTGTACTGGATACGCACCTTGCGACTGCTGCGGGCTTCCGCGCTTTTCCCATTATGATTATAGTCTTTCCCCTCCGCATTAGTATCGCGACGGCGGCTCGGTCCTGGGGATCGCGACCTGGACCTATCACGCTCTCTTCGGACGGGAGAGCGAGAGCGACTTCTCCTGGAGTCGCGGTCTCGGTCTGGAATCGGCGTTTACGTGTCCACACCAAACAAATCCCTCAGAGTAAGCCGCATAGCGGTAAGTATGGGTATATCATTTGAATTTCATTGTGTGTGTTCGTGGATATGTCAAGAGGAAAGAGGACAGTGTGAGGTCCTGTGTTGCACCACCGAAAACACCTTAGGCGAGCTCACCTCGGGACGAACGGTGAGGCGAATAATCTCTGGTGCTGTGGTGCCTCCGTTCTTTATCTCGGCTGTGCCTATCTTTATCATAATAGTTGTAGTCTCTGTTGCCTTCGCGGGAGGCCATTGCGTTAGGGAGTGGTGGTCGCAATCTGAACGGAGTTGCGAGCGTCCTGTGAGGAGTTTCCCGCGCTGAAGAGGCCGTTCAATTCTTCCCGTGATCGTTCTACCACCACATGTAGCAATGTACTTCGACTTGAACGTACCCGTCGGCCCGGTTACGGAAGGCTCTAAAAAGGGGAAAGCTCCTGCATCTGCCAACGATGTCGATTGGTCTGAACGAGATCAGGCCGCCCTGGATGCTCGACTCGATGTCCTAGCTCACTGTATGTATCGTCCCTGGTACACATGATTATGCTTTCCGAGATTGATCATTGGGCTCCCAATCTAGTGGGATATACTGTGGTCGCATTGAATCAAACGATACGCGGCGTGTTCAACCCCGCAACTCATAAAAACACCCTGCTGAAAATTCGAGAAAGGAAGGACATCACAGTGCTTCGACGGTTAACCATCATTTTAACCGAGGATAGCGAAAAGGGGTTTGGATTGGTGAGCTGACCCATCATTGAACTGTCCTGAGGAATTGGCTGAACGTTTTTCACGTAGGTTAACGGCAATACCGAAGTCCTCAAGTCCTACGACATCATCGCTCTCTGCCCAACAACAACAACAGCATTCTCGCTTGCCTGCTTAACTCATACCGTACCATCGCCAATTGCCGCTCACATTATCACTTTCGACCTTCACTCGGCTCCTCGACTGCCGTTCTTCCTGAAGCTATCCACCCTCAAAGCCGCTGTCAAGAATGGCGCAGTATTTGAAATACCCTATTTTCCGGTCGTGAAACGTGGGATGGGTGATCGAGCAAGACGAAATTGGTGGTCGACAGCAAAAGAAGTAGTGCGAGTTCTGGGTGGCAAAGGTCTCATTTTCAGCGGAGGTGGATACGAGGGGGACATTCGCGGACCAAAGGATGTCATAAACCTGTAAGCAGCATACCGCTCAGATCGAACTTGAGGCTCACGGTCCGCTCCCAGCTCGACCATTTTAGGCTGCAAGCAAGACCAAGGTCACCACGCAATGGCGGTCACCCCGAAATCGCTTCTGCTGAGAGCTCGTACGTTCCTTGTGTTTCGTCTTGTCCACTCGTTGGTTTACGCCCTCCCACACAGAAACACGGCAAACTTACCGCGCTGTCTTGTCAGAGCCTAGACTGGTTATGCCAGACCAGCTAGCAGAAGCAGTGCCTTCCCAGTCCGAAGCCGCAGCCCAGACCGCAACACAGGCGGAACAAATTAGTACATCTAAGAAACGCGCTCTTGAAGATGACCAGGAGCCAGAAGAAGACGAAGCTCAGGGAAAGAAGAAGAAGAAAAAGAGAAAGGATAAGCAAAAGGAAGCGCCGTAGTCGGGGCGTAACCCGTTCCAGTATGTTCGAGGCTGTCGCAAGATGATAGATTCAAATTTATTGTATTATTACGCTTATGTCTTAAGACGGTGCGCTTGCGCAAAGTTTTTGGCTGGCCCGATACGCTTGCCACGAACCACGAGATGAGCTGCGAAAAGAGTAGGAGTAGTCAGTTCGGCCATTGACATCGAAAAGTTCCGGGAGTACTGACTTTCAACTCTCTGCCATGGTTTATGCTCTATCTGACCATCTACGTTCAGGCTCTTATTGCGGAATTCTCGGGCAGATTGAGGGCGTTGCAGGGAAACGTGCAGTCCAAGTTGTTTGGTAGTCTTTAGTGAGCGTACTGTCCTCGAACTGGAAAGAAGGGTGTCAATCTAGATCACGCAGACCAGCAAGATAGAAAGGACCCACCCCACAATCACGTCCTTCGGTCGACCGCGAGGATGCCGAGCTTTCCTGGGCCTCCCTCCTTCTCTGTCCAAGGCATCTTCAGAATCCGGTTGTGATTCGGAGCTCATATAGTCGTCGGACTCTTCTTCTTCCCGTTCCGCTGCCATCCTCGCCGCTTGGAACACGGAGTCCGGGAGGCGGTCAGGAATCTGCTTTGCCCTCGGCGCTGAGGAGCGCGGTGGAATAGGATCCTGAATTCCACCCCAGCCTCCTTCGCCATCGCCTTCGTCCTCAGATTCTGCCTGTGCCATAGCGCGTTGCATGCGAGCGAGTGCAGTGCTATCAACAGACCCCGAGTCCATCGCATCCTCCGACAACATATCAGGTGAATTTCCATCCTCGTTATTTTCATTGCGTCCAGCTTCAACCTTGTGACTTTTCCTATTCTTGTTTGGCACTTTAGTCTTAGTTCTTGCGCTTTCGCGAGCTTCCTTTCGAGCCTTGAGCTCCGCCGCTTTCACCTTGTTGGCTTCCTTCCGTAGACGGGCAGCCCTGTAAAGAATGTAAAGAAGCGGACATCAGAAAAACCAACGGAAGAACTTACTGCAAGTCTCTTTCTCGTATTGCCCTATCTCTTTTAACTACCTCCTCCTTTCCGGCTCCAAGACTCACCGCCTCGGGCGGGGCATCATCGTCCGATTCTGGGGCTGGACTTGCGACTCGATCAGGTCTACGAATGACAATATCCTCTTCTTCAATAGGTTCCTCTGATCCGAAGTGACGATGTTTACTTGAAGGTCCTATACTCGCCATTTCGAGGAGTCCGTGGTTGCGGGAGGGAGCAAAATATACCATGTCCGTCTAAAGCCGACTTTAAGTCCGCCCAATCATTTCGATTCTGTCTCCAACCTCACCGCAAGGTCCTCTCTATTACCTTCCCCCACAAGCGGCGCTTCCCCTCAAGATGATACCAAATCGAATGGGCCTTGGAATGCGCCCGCCAATGATGGGTGGTGGCCCACCAGGCTATGGTCCACCAGGACAAGGTCCACCACTGTCAGCCCTTTCTGCTCAATCCCATCTTCCGTTGCCGCCCCAACAGCAACCCCAACCTACAGGTCCCAAACTCACCGCATTTGTTGGGAGTATATCCCCGGGAATCACAGACGCGTTTCTCATTCAATTGCTTTCGGTATGCAAACTCTCAGTCAGCGGTGAACAAACCTAACGACAAGGCTTTCTGCTCTTCCTCATTGCAGACGTGCGGTCCACTTCGTTCATTCAAGCGCACACCCACCGCAACTGGGAAGCCGGGTGCTTTTGGCTTCGCTGAGTTTGATGAGCCTGACGCTATATCCCGAGCACTGAAATTGCTGAATGGTTTGACCCTTCCGTCGTCGGACGAAAGAGAGGGTCCCGCTAAAGCACTCAAAATCACCGCGGATGCCAAGACTAAGAGCTTGTTGGATCAATATGATGCGCAAAAGATGGAAACGGAGGTGAGCGCACGTTTGGGGCCAGGTCTCGGTGTACCTCACTCATCCCGTGCTTTGTAGGCCGACACCAACGCCTCGAACGAGTCTCGGGAAAGGATCGATGCTCTTATGAATGCCCTAAAATCTGGAGATGCCCTTCCGGGAGAAGATCCCGATGGCAAAGCCAACGGTTACCAGGTTCCTGCTCACCTGAAGGATCTCCAAGAAGCAGACTTGCCTGAAAACCAAAGAGGCATTGTCTTGAGCGAGATAGCCCAGTTTCGCGAGAGAGCCATGAAGAAAGAGAAGGAGAAAACCGAACGAGAGCGTCTTGCCGCTACCGGAAGTCGCGACGCTGGGTACGGTGGTCGTGGCTTCGGGAATGGTGGACCTCCTCCCAGCGGTCCCGCCAACCGCCCAAGAGAGAGGGTGTGGGGAAAACCGCAAGATGGCCCGCCTCAGCAACCCGGTAGCTGGGGTCAGAACAGGAATCCTAGTTTTGTAAGAGGCAGTGAAGATGTGCCCAATACAGGGCCGGACAGGGTAGCAGGAGAAACCGAAAAGACCGATGAGGAGCTCGAACGCGAGCGAAAGTCAGCGAGGGAAAGGCAAGAGGAACATTCTTTCAGAGATGTAAGTGTTTACCCACCGACTTATGACCCTGTTCTGCTGTTGACGAAACTCCACATAGCGAGAGCGTCGCTACGAACCCAGAGAACGACAACGGATTGCGGCAATCGAGCGTACCATGAATCGCGAGCGCGTAGTATCGGAGTCCGAAGACCGAGATAGAGCTGCGATGAAATCCAGTCTGGAAGCTTGGGACGATGACGAATCGGATGAGCTGTTTTACATCGACCGCGCTAGATGGCGATCTCAGAGGACGAAGGTGCTGGCCACCGAGACGGCTGCGGACGCTAATTCTCGGAAGATCGAAGAGCGGGAAGCTGAGCATCTGCGTCAGGAGTCAGAACGGTTCCTCGCCCGCCAAATGGACGACCTTCGGTCACTCGCGGAAGAGCAGCGCAAGGCAGGCATGTTGTTGGTCGGAGAGGAATCGGGTCCATTGAGGTTGAATATGAGTATGGGAGTTGGGGCAGAAACTTCGAAAGACGCCTCGAAAGAGGCGCCTGCCACCGCCGCTCCCGCGAACGCCGTGCCCGAAAAGCGTGTGGCTCCAGCAGTCTTCGGCGACGTCGATGACGAAGAAGAGACATTGGGGCGGAAGCGACGCAAAGGCCTCGTCAAGCTCGACTTTGGGCTCGCAGATGGTGCCGAGGCTAGCAAGGAGCGACTGAATAAACTCAAAGAAGGCATTAGCCGTGACAAGGATATTCTCTTCAAATTCAAGGTTCGATGGGAAGCCTTAAACGATGTGAGTGATCTTGTTATCCATTAAACTTCGCTCATCTCACCACGCCTTTTCAGAACCTCATTGACACAAAGTTTGAACAAATAACAAAACGAAAGATGAAGGACTACCTTGGCGACCTTGAGGACGACGATTTGATCATGTTCGTTGTTGAGCATCTCAAGGACCACAAACCTCCTCAGAAGCTCTTGGAAGGTCTAGAGTCGGTGAGTATTCAACACCCGCACCTGTTTACTGATACATGTGTTTGAGGTGATGGTATGCTAGCTCATCTCGCTGACTGCTCTTCGCTATAGGTCCTGATGGAGGAAGCCGAGGAGTTCGTCGTTCTCCTCTGGCGTCAAGTCGTGTTTGAGAGTGTTGCATATGCGGAAGGGTTGGAAACAGGGGATATCGTGCTGGCTTGATGAGTCTGAGTCTTGGCGCTCCTTTTGGTTAGCACTTCCGACGTTCTTCACTGCCTGCGTCATAGGAAGCGGTCGGTTTGGTTTTCCAGCCTCTCGACCCTCAGCAATACTTCCACGCCTCGAGAATTTGTAATTTACGTAACTCTTTGGGGCTTTATGCAAGTGAGTACCCCCGTCGATTAGTAGCGACTGCTTAATTTCCAGTGGTTTTGCGACGGGGCCCACCGATATTCCGGTGAGCCCATCATCCGCCAATTCGATCTCTGGCATTCACTCTCCACAATACCGCCCGAACCACTTATCTGAACCACCGCCACACGATCAATCATCACCGGTGAGTCGTCGAGTTTCGTTGTCAAGGTATCATGATTCTAGTTCGCGCCACCACTCGCCACGTACATTACGCCTACGTTACAATTCCTATATGAAACCTTTCGCTAGTCCATGCGCACGACAGAAAATCCTCGCTACCTTTGCACGAAGTATAGAGACTACTCTTCTCGTCATTACATAATGACGCAACATGAGTTTTGCTAGTTAGATCACATTTGTTAGCAAAAAAACCAGTCACAGTGAGAACAGCTTGCCTTCTTCGCAGTCTTATAAAACATCTTGCTCTGCGCACTCAAGGCATTAGAGCGATCTACTAGATTATCCAGCTTTTCTCCGCGCTCCAAGACGGACTCGATTGTCTTATGCTGTGTGTAGCGGTAAGTTCAGCTGCGGATACTGTGCCGTAGAATGGCGATCTCACAAGGATGATCTTCGTTTCATCGAGCTCCGCTTGGACCTTCATGATGTTATCTGCTTGTTTGGGATCCTGATACTTCGATAGGTATTCTTTCGTCGCAGGGAAAGGTGGTGGGTTGGAATACTGTGATGTCGGAACTGCGGTGGCATATTCGTCAAGGATCTTTGATAACAAAGAGAAGGCTGGTCGAACTGGATAGTCCGCGTCGGTGATCATAACAGCTTCATTGCACCAGGAAAAGGATTAAATCAACTGGTCGGCCGTGAAGAATGGAAGCCCCTGAACAGGGGGCACACTCACAGACGAGTTGCTCGTCTCCACCCCTGTTATACGCATGGGCTATGTAGTTACCCTCCTGGACGCTCTGCCTCTGGCCGGGTCCGGTTCGCTCTGCGACTGTCTTGGACATGAACGCCATGAACTCGCCAACGCTGGTCTTCTGGTAGAATGAGAATGACCCGAGTTCGCTCTCCGAAGATAGCGCCACGCCCTGTCCAGAGGAGGTGACATTGATGATAGCAAGCGAGAAGACCTTGACCATGGTGGATTATCGTTGAGTGGTGGTTATAAAGTCGGGCGATGTAAGTGGCTGTGGTAGCAGTCAAGAATCGAACCGTCGACAAACAAAAGGGGCAAATCCTTTGGACTTCTTTAAAGACTCTCCCTTGCCCCCACCACCGCCCAGTTGAAATGTCCATCAAGCCTAACACACGAGCTCAAATACTTGTAAAAATTCTGAGGGGCCATGTATCCGTCTCCGACAAAACGCTCGTAATCAAGCAGTGTGGTGATGTCTTCCACTTCGCCCGCATAACAGAGCCAGTCGACGACGATAGTTGGGAAGCATTCCGAGACGCGGAGGTCCTCGATTCCTTACTCGAAATCAGCTCGACCTTAGATTTGATAGATGTGCGTTTAGCCATTGATCATCACTCTCCGAAACAAGAGCATGTGTCAATTCACTGACACTTGGTCTGCTAGGTCGCGGCGATTACCCTCCTAGAGGCGGTGCTGAGGCACCTAAGAACAGTCTTTCTCAACCCCATTACAACCACCATGATATGCTCTCACCCTCGGATGAACGCCATCTTACTCAAATACATGCCCCAGATCATCGCCTCGACGTATGACGCCCTGCAGACCTCGAATATTCCAGAGGATGCTCAATCCGCGTCAATACGAGAGTCCGCATTGACCATTGTCGGCGCTCTCTTGATGTCATCCACATTCAAAGAAGACGAAACATTGTGAGTGATTCGTTTCGGATTCGTAACTCTGCGCCCGAAATTAGAGCTTCGAGTTCGTTCCCTGACCCCTCTGATTTCGGACCAGCCTAAAATCTCTAGACAAAGATTATGTTCTTCAAATTCTGTTCGAAACGTACATCATCTCAAAACCAATGCCAGAAGCGATTCCTCTAAAGTACGGGACGGCTATCCTCTCTTCCTACTTCAAAGATGGAAACTTTGACAACGAAGCGATAGAGCGGGTCCTTGAGCACCACACGGCGGAAAAGATCGCTCAAAGGTCTCTGGACCTATTCAAAATCGATCTTCTCAGTATGGACTCAATGCTTTCTGGTGCCTTACATTTCCTGCTCTCTGTCAATCACTCTCCCAAGATGCACCGTCCCCTGGTCGAGGCTGGAGTGCATTTGTCTATGATTCAGAGGTACTGGAGGTGGATCGCCTCGAAAAGACGAAGCGAGGAGGAGATGTGCTCGTTTGCCAGGGCTATGGCTACCGCAACGAACTCGTAAGTGAAATATCATTACCTACCTTTCGTGAGCTAAAATTACGTCGACTCCTAAGATTCCTCCGAGCTCTTGAGGGAGATGAGCACATTGAACTCAAAAATCGCGTGATATCCCAAATGGTTCGCCAAGCGGAGTTTATGTTCGTCCTTGGCCGAACGTTGCTGAGCAAAATCTCGTTCGAATCCGCCTGTTCGTATCGTCGCTTTGCAATAAAGTTTGTCGCGGCTAATTTAATCAACTATCAGCCAACGACGTTCTCTATATTGGCCGTTGCATTGCCGAGGCGGTCTCGGGGGACACAGACTTCATGAACGAAGAGATGAAGCTGGCCTACATGCACTGCTTCAGGTGCCTAGAAGACTTCATATATTCCGCGCCGCATAAGCAGGACGACCAAAAGGGAAGATCTTTTTTATACGAGTCCGACAAGGACCAGCCAGATTTTACACCCGCGATCCAAGGCTGGAAAGAGTTTGGGAAGCTATTGGGATTTGATCGCGAGCAAATTCAAGCCGAGGAATTTGAGAAAAGGAAAAAAGAAATTGATGGCGTAGAAGGATGTAGCTGGTTCAAATGTTGCTTATATCGCGACACGAAGATTGCACCACTGAGAGAGATGATGAGGTGTTCTGGATGTAAATCGGTGAGTGCAATATCCCACGCCTGTCAAGCTTATATATCTGACTTGGGAATATTAGGTACAGTATTGCGGCACACGATGTCAGAAGCTGTAAGTGGTTGAACGGCCGGCTTTCTGCGGAGAACTACTAACTTAGGTTGCTTGCAGCGATTGGAAGGAAGGAGGCCACAAGGAGGAATGCAAATCGAAAAGCCATGCGCGTAGCAGGCGAGTGGATCAAAGTTAAGCCTGGGGCCGGTTGCCCGGGCAGGTGGGCAAACGGTGTGGCGTTTAAGACGTAGTCCGACGGGGGGAATATATGGAACATTCAACTTGGAAACTCGTTGCGCAGCATCTCTATAAAGCCCAAGTTTCGTATTACTAGATAGGCCGTGAACAACCTTGAATGACTTGCTTGCTATGCATCGTGCCAAGGACAACAGATGCTTTCGTCAGTGTGCGGCCACGAAGTGGACGCACTTCTTGGCTTTTCGTGGAGCGAAAAAATTGGCAAGGTCGTCCCTGAAGACCTGAGTCATGCTCTCGGAATCTAGAAAGTTATTTTGACCTTAGGCATTTTCTAGTTTTGCTACCTAAAAAAAAGCAAAATAAGTGTGGGCCTCGAACCCACTCAAAAATCATGGCCCGTATGGGGCTCGAACCCATGACTTTGGAGTGATTGTGTAATCGTATGATTACGTATTAGCTCCACACGCTAACCAACTGCGTCAACCGGCCAGGACATTTATTACGTCCACCTAATTAACTTCATCGACCTTGTATTTCTCGGCAACCTCAATGAACACCAGAGACAAAATTTTGGCTCAGATCCTACGATATTACTACCTTTTCATCCAATCAATAAGTCTGAATGGTAGTTCGAGGATAGGCGAGCCAGGTATCGTCCATGCCGTGAGCGGAACCCTCAGCCAGAGAGGGTCCCGCCATCTCTCATTACCTTTAGGATAATCGATTCTGTCACGTATCGCTCTAATATAAACAATTTCAGCTGATTGGGCGGGGATAGAAGCTGCAAGATGCAATACGCGAGAGAGACATTAGCAACTCACGTCCAGATTACCACTCCTCCCCCCTCTCCCTGCCCCACGAACCATAGTGACGCCGTATGATCGTGACCCCTCCCCCCCCCAGATACATTGTTTTGAATGGCCTCGCTCTGGGTTTGCCTTGATATGCTGGGTCAATAGGCTTCAGTATAGTGCAGTTGGATCTACAAACCCAGTTTCCTAGCTCAGCAGTTAGTCCGCCGACCAGAAAAGTAAAAATCGGCCAAAT
>KN822956.1:170926-189845 GCA_000827465.1 Tulasnella calospora MUT 4182
CAACTTACGCGTTGGGGCTTTCTCAGGACGATAATGCCGTCAACCAAGCGAATCCTCATTACAAAAATCTTCGAGCTCAAGCGCACGCTGAAGGTGATGCTATGGCGCGATGCTTCCGCGAGAGCCAGGAGGCCTACCGGTCCGGCGACGGTGGTCGAGCCAAGGAGCTCAGCAATGAAGGGAAGCGGCATCAGGGTGAGATGGATAGGTTGAACAAGGAAGCCAGCAACTGGATCTTCGAACGTGAGTGATTGTTTTACGAACCCTTTCGTCTCGGTTTCACTCAACTGCAAGTCGTTTCTTTTCAGAGAATAATCTTGATTCTGGTCCCGAGGAGATCGACCTTCACGGTCTCTACGTCAAGGAAGCCATTGACCATACCGAACAGTCCATTATTGCTGCTCAAAATCGCGGCGACCACCAGATTCGCCTCATCGTTGGAAAGGTATGTTGACACTTCCCTCAAGATCTCTTTTCTCGCGTCTAACCGCCTGAATCCACCAGGGCTTGCACTCTCAAGGATCTGTGGCAAAACTCAAGCCAGCTATCGAAGAACTCATGGCTAAGTACGTCGGAGGTCCTTGCCACTTCTGGCACGGCCCGCTGGCGCTGACCCTCTCAACTCTTCAGGCACCATCTTGCTTGCCAATTGGATCCCCACAACGCCGGCGTCCTCATTGTGACGCTAAACGAAGGCGGTGGGATGGGAGCAGGCGAAATCACCAAACGGATCGAAGACGACCAATGCTCCATCATGTAAAAGGAGGGAGGTCGTTTTTATTCGCACCAACATCAACGGACATCGAGCGACTGGATTCGCTCTGTATGTGCAGTACCAGCTGGAGTTTTATGCATGGGAACAATGTATGTGTATCTAGATGTACAAAATACAACGACGTTCAAAATCGACTTCGAGACTACGGTCGTGGTTTTGGTAACTCTGGTAAATCGTCATCCGAGTTTCTTGAGGCGGACGGCTTGCTCCCAGAGCTTCCTTTAGACTTTTTGTCCTTCTTTTTCTTCTTCACTGGCGGTGGAGGTGGAGGAAGTTCTTCCTCCTCTTCCTCAAACTCGCTTGCTGGCTCTACTGGGTGTGGTCCCGGCGAAGGCGCTGCAACTTCCGAATGGCGCGGATCGAGAGGGTCAGGTTGTAGTGAACCAATTAACGAGATCATTTGATTTGCGAGAATCATGCTGTAGATGGTTGACAAAAACTGGTAAGCGGATTGGGAAATTGAAGTGTCAAGGCTTGACCTCACCCAACGACAGTAAATTCTACCATCAAATTTGGTCCCCCTACCCTCTCGCACGTGTTGCGTTTGACCCATCTTCCCATAGCATCAATCTGGGGATCATCAACTGCCGGCTCGTGCTGACTTGACGCTGAGTCCTTGAGAGTTTCATCCCCCTCCATCTCCTCCGGTACCTTTCGGTTCCTTTCTCCGACACCGTTTATTGGCCCATCAACCTCGTTGGCTTGATAGTCGAATTCGTATTCATCATCAGGTATGTGCCGGGCGGGGATTGAGACGTTGAAGGTGCGGTTGACTAGTAAGGCGATGTGGTCGGGAGAGAACAGAATTACTTGACCGGCTACAGAGGACCGATTAGGAACGTCAAAGAGTTGCTATAAATTCTTAGTAAATAAACTCACTAAGGCGCATGCCGACTCTAGGGCTCCAGACTAACGCGTCAAAACCGACGTTACATATGCTGAACGGACACTCATTCAAGATTTGTGCCGCTTCGTCGAGGAACTGTATATTTGAGTGTGACAGGACAACACCCTTAAGAGAAGGTATGTGTCTTCACTCCAAGCCAATCTATGTGAGTTGAAGTGACTTCAGAATACCATCAAGAATCGTGAACGTACTTCATGACCATAGAATCAAGCATTTCTTCGACGCCCGCCAGGGGCTTTGCAGCGAATACAGGCGGTATGGACAGCCGAATAGACGCAGAGACAACAGCAAAAGCCGACTCTCCGTCCTCCATCTTTCTCTTGCCTTTCTTCTTTGATACATGGTGACTGACCACTTCCGGTGCAGCTACGTCGAGCTCAGCATGCCGGTGTTTGTCTTTGGATTTCTTCTTCTTATGCTGATGGGACTCTTTAGCCAAATGAGAATCTGAAGGCCTTTCCTTCCGCTTCTTGTGCTTGTGAGGGGACGATGTACTCCCGTTTACTGCAGTAGTGGCCATGACGCTGAGCTGGAGCGAAAGCAGTCGAAATTGAAGCGCTGAGAAATTTTGCAGGTTCGCCGCGGTTTCAGGCACATTCGCCGCAAGAGCCTCTCCCAAATACTTCAAACCCCTTTCGACCTTGACTGGCATCGAAAACCTCCCCCAGGCTACTTTAAATGGTACGAAATAGTGTCGTATTCGTAATCTCTATGATGTTGACACCATATTGCCCTCATGTAGTCATCTCCTCGAGTAATAGTCCAAGTCGCCATCGCCGGCGCACAGATTTTGGGCAGGGCCTTCCTAGCAGCTGGTCGTCAGGCCGTTGCAAGTAAGTAGCGACCTCCTCATGTCTAATCACCATAAAAACTCATTTCGATCATGTAACAGACGCGAAGCATCGACAAGGCGCAGCTGAGGAGGCTGCAGGAGTGCAGGGGACTGCCGACAACCTTACGCAGACGCACCGAATGACCGTGGACGAGGCCCACCTCATTCTCAACGCCAAGCGAGGAGATCCTCTATCCCAAATCCTCAAGGTAACGTACTAAACCCACCTGGTCCGGGCGACACATGGGGAATTGACATTTCGCAATTCTCCAGAATTACGAGGTCCTCTTCAAGGCGAATTCACCACCTGAGGCACCAACGGCCCAAGCGACCGCGGCGGCCGGTGCACGCAGGAAAGGTGCAACCCAACGCTTCCACTCTCACTACATTCAATCCAAGGTGGTGCGGGCTAAAGAGCGGATAGAAGCCGAGCTGGAAATAGAACAGGAGGCAGAAAACGCACAGCGGGCAGCGGAGCAGCCAACGGACTCGACAAACGCCCCACCACCACCAAACCCACCACCGTCCTCATAAAGATGATGATCCGGAGGGGTTCGGTATATTTATGTATGGTAGGTTCCCGCTACTGTGGATATTTTCGACCCTCGTTACTTATTCATCCTGTTGCTCAGATTACTAGAGGACAGACTAATATCGATTGGTGTTGCGCACCCTTCTCGCTTTCTCGCACATTACTTGGAACTCGTGTCAGCTCTTCTAGAGTGACCGATCGCCTTGTAGAGTGACCGATTGCCTTGTAGAGTAGTTGATCGCCCTTAGGCTGATAGATTTTGCTTACATTAGCTCGTTTCCGCAACATCATTTGGCGATAGGCCCAATTGCGACCTCTTATTTCAGACGATGAACACCCGGATATAATTGGCAACGTAACATTGGATTCGAGCAATGCGGAAAAGACGTGATACACATATCTACATGTAGGTCCAGGAACACCACGATCAACTTCTGGCGAATATATGTTAGGGGGAGATTGGCAGGATGAAATAGTACGGGAAGATTGTAACCAAGCTCTACGAAATCAGAGCTGCAAAGGGAT
Organism: Tulasnella calospora MUT 4182; assembly: GCA_000827465.1. Classification (NCBI taxonomy): domain Eukaryota; kingdom Fungi; phylum Basidiomycota; class Agaricomycetes; order Cantharellales; family Tulasnellaceae; genus Tulasnella; species Tulasnella calospora. Next base: position 174,498 of record KN822956.1, read on the forward strand.
AGTACGAAAGAACGAACGAGGAGTCCAAGAGCGGAGAGGGAGGAATAATATGTTGAAGTGAGTGGAGAAGGGACTCGGGCCAGCCATGAACTGCTGTATTTTCGAGAATCTATCGCTTCTCATCAGTGGCGTTCTGGGCCTTGGTAGTGAGGTCCTGGGTAAAACCGACGCGAGGGGGCTCTGGGAGCTTGACCTGAGCGCGCTCGCTGCGGGTGTAGCGGACGGCACCGTTTCCGTTCTCAGACTCGCTTCCAGTCTCATCCACATCCGAATCGTATTCCTTGCCACCAGGGAGGTCGCGGTTGTCCGTCCTATACGAGGGAAGAACCGAGGTAAGTATAAGTTGGACAAGGTATTTGAAGACATGAACGTACGTGGTGTAAGCCTCCATGGAGATGTGAACACCCTCGTTCAAGCTCTTGGTAACACCGAGGCGAGAGTTCTTGCCGGCAAAGGCTGCCTCAGAGGTGTTGGTACCGCTTCCACGAGGGGCGCCCATGCTCAAGCCAGGTCGGGGACCATTTCCTTCAGCGTGCGTACTGTAGTCGAAACAAGGTAAGCATCGAGTCTTTGGATGGATATGAGACGTTGGACTCACGGAAGGTAAACATCCTTGTTGGCCCAAGTCGAAAGCCTGACGAAGCCACGGCAAGCGACGATGGAGGAAGCAACAGCTGCAGGGACAGTCGCCATGATGTTCATAGCGGGGTTAAGGTCCAAGAGAAGGAAGACGGTGGCCACGCAGTTGGCGGTGAAAGCGACAACAAAGTAGACGATACCGTCCTGGAAGAGGAGGGTCCAAAGATCGGAGCGACCAGAGGTACGGACAAGACCAATGGAGGAAATCAGCAAGACGAGGAGATCGTATCCCATGGCTGAAAGAGTATTTGTTAGCGACATGTTACGGGTAAGTTTGCATTTGATTCAACTCACTGTAAACATAGATCAAGTCCAAGAATACGGGCAAAGTGTCCGTAACAACGCATGATCTGGCGACGTCAGAGTATACCGCGTGGACAGTAATTACACCGTGGAGGAGAATTCCCCATTCTGTGTGTGTCAACGTCAGCATATATCTCTGCGATAGGTGGCGAGTGATCACTCACGGCCAAGTGCAAGGATACAGAGAGGGACGACAATCATAAGATTCCGGCTCCAAATCGCGATGGTGCGGAGCATCAAGAGGGTCGAAGCCGTAGCAATCGCAATGTTGCCCATCAACTGATTGAAGACATAGAGCGCCTGGCAGTTCAGCCTCGTAGTCGAATTGAGGGCGATGTTGCTGAAAGTGGATGATATAAGACTATTGGCTGGGTCGGGGGGCGGGGCTGGACTCACATGCCAAGGAGAGAGAAGAAAAGAGCGTAACGACAGGAGAAGTAGAAAACCATGGGATACTTGAACTTCCTCTTGCCAGTGAAGATCGTCATATCGTAGGGGAAAGTGACGATGACCTCCCAGGCATAGAGGCCGAGGCAGACGAGCATCAACTTTGAGAAAACGGCTAAGGAGAGGTACGGGTGTTAGTGTCATCGGAGCGGCAGAAAAAAGCAAGCAGAAACACACCTGCGTCAGCCTGAATGCGGGCAGGATCCATCCAGTTAACCATGGTGGCGGACTAGCGCGAAGGGTCTGATGGGTTAGAGAGTTTGGTGTGGGGGTGCGGGAGTGAGAAGGAAGGAGAGGATTGATCGACTTGGGAGGGTTTGCCAGTGAGTGAAAGACACAGCTCAGAAGCCATGCAGGTCTTATACCTCGATTTCTACCTGGAATCCAAGCCTCTCGTACAACCTATGAGGCGCTACCGAAGTGTAGCAATTGAATGGGATTGTCCCCATCGGACGCATACAATTGGCTGAAAAGCGTTGAAAGGGAGAAGAAATGAACAGCCCATGCCCGATTAGATCGCCGAAACCCCTGAGCACCGTTGTGCACCCATTTGGACGAGCCAATCGGGCATGAAATTTCCTTTGCTTTGTTACCAATCTGGAATGTTAATCTGAACCCTGACAGCCATCAGCCAATCAAATCGTCAGATCCGATCCCCGATATTAGGGTCTCCGTGGGAGATGAATAAACTGGACCTCCTCTCCCCATTATTCTCGTCATTAACGCCGCATTAGTTCAAAAGAGGAGCTCCAGAAAGTTTAGACCGGTCTCGTGAGTAGCGGTGTCGGTAGTAGCCTTCGGGGTAACGCGATAACGCAAATTATTCTGAGGCGCGCCTTGATGCCTTTGTCGTGGTTGCCAAACATTGGCACGGCTCGCGCCGAAGCATCGCTTGAAGAACAACGTACCAGGAGAGAAGAGGGCAGTGAGGGACGATACCTAGATATGCATTGTCGTCGCGGTGGTTTCTTATACGTCACGGAAGCCGAGTTCGCCGGCTTAATGAGTATGTGTTTCACCATGCGCAGTGGCAAACCATGTAACAGTGCGTTGCTCGTACACATGAATCTGCAGACTTGATCACTCGATTTAATTGGGGCTCCTCATCCAATAAAGTGGATGTGAAGCGATGGACCACCGACTGATGGAAGAGCGACACGTCCGAAGCCGGGCAAGCCACGGTGAGGATATTCGCCTTTCTGCCCAGTCTCGTCCGTGTCTCGAACGGTGAGCCCTTGATAGAGTGAGTTCGCCGTAAAGGCAGGTGGAGGAGCAGGGTTGAGAAGACGTTTTCCAGCTAAGCAAGCAATTGAATCGAGAGCGAAAAGGAATAAAAGGATCATTACAGGCGCATGGTGGCCAATTGCGCCTCCCTACCTCGCCCTCCCTCAAATCCTCAAGCTACTGCCAGCCAAGACGCTTGAAAAGATGTACAGCTCGTTCCTCTCCCTCTTTAACGTCGTGCAGATCGCCACCCGCGGCATCGTCCAGAGCCCAGCTCCAGCCACCGCCGCCCTCGGACGCTTTTCCGAGTGTTCATCCATCTAGGCGTTCGCCCGCTTAGCTGAAGCGACGCCCACCTTTCCTCTCATTCATCGCCACTCGTCGCCCTTCACTCCTTCGACCTACCCCACTCTCTCCAGCCAACCGACCGACCGACCACACTCTTCCTACCTCTCTTCGTCGTTTCTTGTTCTACTTTCCTTTCTCTCTTCTTTCGTCTCATCATCAAATTATGCCCGCCTCGTATTTCACTTTCCCTCGCGTTCTTTATTATCTCTTCTGGCCTCAGCTGTCTCTGCTGGAACAGTGGCAATCGCCTCAGCCACGGGACGGGTCACCCCTGGCCGCTGGAATATGCGACCTCGTAACTGGGGAGACCCAGGACCATGAAATAGGAAGCGAAGACTACTCTTGGAACTAAGGTAAGCCAACCTTACATCGAGCAGATGCACACGACTCCTGAACCTTGAACTGACGCCAAGATTCGTTCTAGCTTTGAATCTATGCGCGTTTCGTCATTTCGCACTCTCTTGATACTCACCACTCAACCCTTCTCGCTCTTGAAATCCCTTGTACCCTTCGTTCGTGTGATTTATTATTATCATCTCTTGGCCTTGAGGGCGAACCCAGCATAGGGCTTCTCTGTGTCTCGTGTATATCAGAGATTGCCCTTTCGTTCGTTCAAGCGCGCTTTGTGGCCGCTGCCGATTTGAGGTCAGCAACTTGACGTGGAAGCCAAAATAAAAGCTATCAACTCGGTGACTGGTGTCTTTAGCCACGTAGGAAAGCTCAGAGACGTGGCTTCGATCAAGAGGGGCAAGCATGAGCTGTCCAGACCCTTGTCATCGGCGGAGAAGCACATTCTCGAATTTCGTTCACAAGTATTTGCCAATTGAGCCATTGACCCTGCAGAAACATGTAGAAACAGTATCCAAGAAGCCTGAGATGCAAGAAATTTCGTTTGAAGCGGGATCGCAGAAGCCGCTTCCGCGCCCCCGAAATCAGGACGGTCAATATATATTATACGTTTCTCGTTTTCCCTTTCTTCCCCCAAGGATGATTAATCTAAGTGTCACAAAAATGTCCTTAACTTAAATGCTGTTGCGGCTGTTCCGACAAGAAACCGTCGAGCATCGAGCTTCCAAGACTGCTTCGATGCTATGCGGGATACGGCACTTACGAAGCGACTGATGGATCTGAATAGCGAACGGCAAGACTCCAATACAGCTCAATTACCTGACTTGAGGCTCATTCGCTACCGGTACAACAGGCTGTCTCGTGTTACAAGTAAAGCAACCTAAGATCAGGGCACTTTGAAAGTGCCGGGGGTGCATGCGTCCAGCCAGTAACTAAAACGAAACCTACCACAGGATGATTCACGAACATTACAGAAAGTCACAATGCACAAGATGATTAATACCATGATTTTTTCACCCCGAACTGACTGCAAAGCCTCCTTTAGCCGAGGCGAAGTCGATGGCTTCGTGTATCTGCGTGTCAGTGCTGTAACGCAATCACGCGTGTCCTAAGCGATTCGAATTTAGCCTATTCAGAAATTCAGATGCGTTGCGTTGAGAAGTTGGTGGTGCTGTACACGACTTTGAACGATCATTCACACAAGAAGAAATGAGGTTACTTGTTGCAAGAAAGCCAACTCCGCCGGCGCCGCGGAGTTACCGGACTTCCGGGATCGGGACTCGGCCTCCCTCCGTTTCTCATCCCCTTCTCCTCAATCAAGGACGGTAATCGGCTCGACACATAAGGTGTGTTGGCCGAACGATGTGGTGGCCCATCCGATGAAAGTCCTCGACCTAACTCTGCTTAACCATCCCTAAGTAGACACGAGATTCAAGTCCAACCAATGACTTCGATCCACTCTCTGCCACCGGAACTCCTTCACCAAATCTTCCGCTGGGTCACAGATGAGGGCCCACTTTCCGCGAGTCGCCCCTCGTGGAAAAACTACCTCCTGACCTCTGGTGATGGCGGCGAGGATCCTTGGCCTGTACTATCTATCGATATGAAAGGAAAGCACGCAGCCAGTGCGCTGAGATTAACATGCAGTCGATGGACAGCACTTGCGACGGAATGCGAACTGCGTTACATTGTGATCCACCGCATGCGTGGGCTCAAGTACTATCTGAGAAGAATAAGGAAGTTGCTACAGACAGGTAGCGAGGGAGGGAACAAAGTGGCGTGTCCCGTCCGGATTATGAATTTGAGGCTGCTGGAGGGCGAGAGGGGTGTCTGGACCGAGGAGGATACCGAAATGGTCGTGTCACTCATACGCGAGTGTCCGAATCTAGAGTTCATGGTTAATCAGTGTTATGCGGAGAGGGGTGAGTCGCTTTGCTGTCCTCTGGGGGCTCCATCCAATACGATTGACCATGGTACCAGAAACGCATGCCGCCGGCCCGATTGTACTGCAGTCCCTAGCCAACTCGTGTCCCAAACTCAAACGTCTTCACTGGAAGCCCCATATCATCATGCAAGTTCTGCCGTCTTCATGGTCATCGATCCTGGCTTCCAGTTCACTCGCGACGTCCCTAGAAGTCCTCGAAATCATGTCCCCCCCACCAGCTGCTGGCGACGAACCAACGCCCGTCCCGGCCCTCCGGTTGGAGCTTCCGTCACTACATTGTCTTCAGATCTCCGTGAACGAGGACAACGTGTCGCTAGTCTCGGTCATCGCCGAAGAATGGCAGCTACCAGCATTAAAATCTCTCTACCTTCAATATCGTGATCAGTCAAGCTACCGAGGACGAAATCCTCGCCTCACCTCTAATGTTACCTCTCTGGTTTCGACACACGGCCAATCGGTGGCCACTCTCGCGATAGACAGACACACGGCGTGCAACGTCCCCCTGCATATCCTTCCGCCTGCACCCATCCAAGAGTTGGTATATTACTACTACGGCCTTAGGGAAGCAGAATCATTTCCATTTACGGCGGTTTCAACTCTTGTTATTCTCATCGAGACACGCAGACAGAGTCACCCCTCAACCAAGGACGTCTTGCGTGCATTGAAAGAGCTCCACAGACTACAGGGCTACAATCTGTCGAGTCTCAAGACGGTAGTTGCTCTCTCGTGGGCCTTTGATGAGCTCAAAGAGCCCCATCCAATCGACATTAGGCTTCTGGATGAAACCCAACGCCTGTGGGTGGAACCGTGGCAACAGGACGCTCCAAGACTGGTTAACCGACATGGTGTGCGACTTTTCGCACTGGTTGAGACGAACCAAGACCAGAGCTAGAGGTTCTTCGGATCTGATTACGCGTCTTGCGATATTCGTCCTTGAAACAGATTGTAGTGATGTTGTAGACTTATACGGTATTCACACAAACAATCAGATCGGATGCATTACACATTTGGCGTAAGGTCTTGAGACCAGTGAGAGTTACTTGGAAATTGAGGACATAGGTCAGAGTGGTCTGTGATTGGATCCACAGCGCAGGGAACACGCTGTTTCTGGCCGCAGAGTTGCTTGAGGCGTTTTCGTGAGGAAGCGAAAGTTGAAAAAAGAGAGGGTGAAAGACATTCGGCTAAATTCCAAGTACGTACATAAGTATTCCGCTTGAGACCGTTTTGCCAGGGTGTTGGGGTGGTCTTTCGAACGACTCCAAAGACAGGAACGCCGCTTACGACCGAGCCGCGCCCCGAAACGGTAATTCCCCGATTTCTGTGCTTTCCTCCACCTCTTTCTTCTCATTCACATCCGCCAGGGCCTTTTTATTCCGCAAGACAAACACGTGTCGGCTCGAGGGCATCTCAGAGAGTTTGATAAATGCCGCTTGTCGGGAGAAGGAGGTGCGCGGTGACTTTGAAGGACAACCGCTCGCAGGGCGGGACGCGAATGCCGTTTAAGCTGACGAAAGGCCTCAAGTATGCTGAATTTAGGAGGAACGTGATGGATAAAGGTCCATCAAAGGATCCTTCACCTCCGGATAAGACATCTTGGACTGGTCTTGCCTTTTCCATTCAAGTCTTCCCCCATTCGTCGGAGAAACATCTTTGTGGGTCCTCGCGGGTGATGACCCCAAACACGGCATAGCCTAACAGAACACCGATTGGCCAGAGGCGGAGAATGCCGAACCATCAGAGGCCCGCCAGCATGAGGCGGTGGATTGCCGCATTCGGTTAAAGAACGTCGGGGGTCGGCTGAGGGGCTGTGAACAATTCTGTGAAAGGGGAGCACGCGGGGGCCCGACTTTCTTGAGAAGTTTGGAATTCACATGCAGAGTCAAGGACCTCCTTTCTACAGAATTCTATTGTTCTCCTTGACGAATCAAGAGCCAGGCGGTCCCCGACACTCCGACCCCGTGGGCGACGGCGGTCGTCGACTGTCCCGCCTCGACGATTGGACCCCGAACTGGCCGGAGTCCGATCACTTGTCCAAAATCCATGCGAGCAGGTGCTCGATGAGTTCATCCCAGCGAGCGTGCAAGGCAGTGACATTTTGTCTCCTTATTCTCTTATATCCACCGACTCGCTTAGCCGGCGCAGGCTTCTGGTGCCACAGACTGGGGATTGCCCACAATTCAGAATTAGCTCAAAATTATCGAGGTAACAAAAAGAGGACCGGAACTGGCTATAAAGTTGGAATTATGCATGCCGATCGAGGCGGTAATAAGTATATAGGAAACATGGGGGATTCGAGATCGAAAGCAAGAGTAAAAAATGTCTGTGTGAGGTGAACATGAAAGTCTGTAGTCATAGTAAATGTTCGTTGCATCGTCTATCGCGAGTCCTTGAAGTGCACACCACTAGATCGCTCGACCGGTCACGTACTGCTCATCGGAATCAGCCGTCGTCGCGCTCCTCAAGCTACCTTGGGAATTTAACAACCGTATGGTCGTCCCCCACTGCACTTCGTCATCGTCCTCTTCGTGCTCCTTTTTAGGCGGATGAGGCCAAGCGGTCCAAGGTGCTGTTGACACCAAGGCTTGGGTCGGAGTAGGCGGTAATGGTCTGCGAGCTGGGGTCGTCTGCTGCTGTTGCGGACTATACCTCCGTGGAGTAGTTTCTTCCTCCCTGGAAGACCCTCCGGCGTGTTCCTGCCATGCATCACCGCTTCGGTTCCTTGCTTTGGACGACCGATACGGCAAGCTGGAATCCTCCGCATCCTCGACCTCCTTCAAACCATCCAAAAGCCCACGTTCGTCGTCTTCATCCTCCAAGCTCATCCCTTCATAAGCGATGTCAGCTTCCACCTCTTCCATTTCCTCCTCCTCGGTTTGCGGTTCCAATCCGGGCGGGTAGCGGGGTGAAGAGCTCCTGCTCCTTTCCGTGTCGGGGACCCGGAAGGTGAACCACGATTGAGCGCGAGCCTGGGGTTCCCCGCCGTTGCCGGTCTCCTGAGTAGCGACGAGCGTCGCGGTGCTCGCGCTTGCCGACGTGCCTTGAAGAGGAAGAGGCTCCTCCTCCCCAACCAACGCCAGAGTCGAAGTGCTAGCTGGGAAACCGGTCGGCCTCTTGGGGAACTTGGCCTCTGCGTAAGCCCGGTTGAACTCCCTGGTCCCAGGAACGGCTGCGCGCTGACCCGCATCTGCATCTGCATTTGCATTCGCCGACACACGGGTCGGAGTCCTGGATCCCGCAGGTCCAGGGGCGACGGCGAAATACGTCGACGGCAGCTTCTCCGTGTCCGGATTCGGAACGACGTTGTACGACGTTGGCACCGGCCCAGCGTTCTTCCGGAGCTCCTGCATGTACTCGGAGGAGTAAAGCGAGTTGGTGCGCCCAACGGCGGGCCTCGGTTCGTCTTCCTCGTCGTCCAAACTCGTGATGATGCTGTACTTGCCCTTTTGACCTGCTCTGCTCGCCCTTCGAACGGGAGTGTCCGTCAAAGGCGTTCCAGCAGGCGAGCTCGCATTGTTCCTCCGTCTGGGACTCTGTCCAAACCCTCCGCCGGGAGACGGAGTGAAGCCGCCGGGTGGAGGGAGTCGTTGCGATCGAGGTGTGCCGATCCAAGCGCCCGTCATGGCTTTTCCGTTCGGACCCGCAGTCGTCAGCGAGATCGAGCTATCGCCGAGCAGCGATGGCGAATCGTCTTGACTCGCTTGGCTCTTTGCCCTACCCGCCTGCTTCCTGGCGCGAGAGAAGAGGTAGAGCCGGACGGCCATGTAGATGAAAACGAAGAGTAATGCTCCTCCAACGATCGCCACAGCGATGATCCAAAGATGACCCGTCCACCACTGTGAGCTAGTCTGCGGAGGTGAGGTTGCGGTAGGAGTGCGGCTGGTGAAGGGTTGATGGTTGATGATTGAGGTTGGATTGAAGTGGATGGATGAAAACACGTGTATCGCGTGAAGACATAAAAAAAAGAGAGAGAGACACAAATGGACGGGTTAACACCATTCAGCGTGATAAGAATTAACGAGACACTCAGACTTACGCAGCGATGGAAGCAATTACGGTAGATGAACTCATGGTCACCGTCTTGCCGTTGTAAACCGACACAAGCTGCAGATCGTTGGGTGCCAGCGTCTCCGCTTTGTCCAAACACGAGGCATCCACTTTCGTGCCTTTGCCTACGACGAACATGCGCGCTATAGCACCTAGCCCTGTAGAATCCTCCACTGAGACTATTTTGCGGGCGCGTATGTAAGAGAAATGAAAAAAAGGGAATCCGGAAAATCATCCCGAACAATGGAATAATTGAGGGGCGACCCGGAGGGATACGGAAATCCGGGGTACCGTTATCCGGATTCCCGATCGTTTTTTTTTGTTTTGTTCACATCACGGGGAAGTCAAGAAGCGCCGCGCGCGTGCGTGCGGAGGAGGAGATAATGAAAAAAAAGGATCGCACCAGAAGGCCGAAAAAAAAGATCGCAGCCAGCCCCGGATAAGAGTGCATCCGGGATGCGTGGATGTTCGTTGGAAGAACCATCAGCGAGCCGGAAATAGGTTGGAAGGTTGGCCGATGACGTGCGTGTGGATCGGGTGGCAAGAGTCGGTGGGCAACGTCGGAGGGTCAGCAATCCAAGGAAGAGAGCGCCGTCCCGGAAGCCGAAGAAGACGTGCGAACCCCCCGAATAATCATTTGGCGATATAAGGCAAGTGGTGTCGGTGCGGGGGGATGAAACGGTAAGCGTGGGATGGGGAGGACATCGGGAAGAGTGGACGAAATTAGGAACAGAGGCTTTTTGTCAGTTCCCGACGTCGACCCAAGCAACAGGTTGATGATCGAAAGGGAACTTACGGAGGACGTCCGTTCCAGCCTCGACATCAAGTGTATATTCCTATAAAAGGCAAGTCCTAAAGTGAGCCGGGGTTATTCCGAAAAGGAAGCGCGATCTTTTCAAGCGGTGGCTTTTGCGAGATGTGTGATCGTACTCCAAGCCCCCGCGTATGCATGTGGGGGGGGAAGCTCACGAGCACGCTCCCGAGGAGGTCTCCGAATAGTGATTATACTTACAAAGTCACCGGTCGAGAACGACACGCTCTTCGGTGGGTTCTGTCCAGGAAAAACCAGCCATTTGCCGAAGATGGAACAAATGATGATAGATCAGTGACGGCCGAAGTACACTCGATAACGGTAAAGTTGATCAAAAGTGGGGGGACTCACACTTTTGGGAAGCACGGTCAACTTGTAAGGAGGCCTTCCGCCCCGCACGGAAATGGGTAAGGTTGCGCATTGAACAAATGATCTATCGTTTTCAGTTCGAGAAAAAGAGACCGGATCAGATTTTATTTCAGTAATTCGGAAATTACGATGTGGCTCTCTCTAGCCCATCACTTACGAGGAGTCTGGTAGGATCAAGTCCAGCGCATTGGATGGTAGATTTGCTTGGGTACACGTGTTGGAAGACTCTGGCGGGAGCACTGTGAAAAGATATGCACCAGTCTACACCGAATCAAGGTTAGCCGCTTGCAGCTCAAATGTGTAATCAAGATGGTCGATGAATAGCAGGAGTCTGTCGAGGGTCAAAGTCATGGGGTCCAATGACGTTCAAACGCTTCGCAGGGCTTCTTTTGATGCCCAAAGCACTTCCCCCTACAACTTTTTCAGGAGAGCAAAATGGCGATAAAGACTCAAGATAAAGGAATTGAATTGAATTGACAAGGAAAAGGGGGGGGATGAGGTGCCTTGAGCTTGGGTCCCGAATATCGGCAAAATCTTGCCGTAAAATGTTTTGCTTGGGTCCTTCCATTTTAGGAAGGAGCAAGCGTAAAAAGCAGAGACACCCAAGAGAAAGAAAAAACAACACAAACATGACAATTGAACTTTGAACAACTCACCCCTCCTGTTGCTCCATTGCCGTCGTGCATGCTGACGAGATACGGGCCGCCAACCGGCAAGTCGACTTGCCAATTGTATTCGTGCGTTTTCTGATCGAAGGGCACTGGAAGCCGGTAAGGCGCGTGATCCTCCAGCCACCATTCCATCGTAAAAGGAGGGACTGGTTTGAGATAGTGAGCATCACGAGAGTTTTGCCAAGTTACGGTGATGTGTCCGCATTGCGTGAGCGTGTCGTTGATTGGGTCCCATCCGTAGTCGAACGTCGAAAACGACCATGGAGGTAAAGCGGACGGAATTGCGGTCGTTGTTGATGTTGTTGATGTCGTGATTGATGCTGATGTCGTGGATTGAGAATATGCGGTGCTAAAGAGTGACGAGAGTTGCAGTAGCGATAGCCATGAGAGGCGCGTCATTGCTGTGCCCGCAAATCGAAGCGGGGATCGACGAAAGGCCAGAGGTCGGAGTTTTGGACAGCTGTCAGAAGACTCTGAACCAAACATCTCGTTGCTGACAAAGCGTGGATACGGGGACATACAGGGGCGACAAACAAAAGCAAAGACCCAATTTGGGTGGTCCAAACTTTGGACACAGCCACTTGGCTTCAACACCGCCGGTGATCCAAATGCGGGTAATCGGCGCCGTCGTGCCGAATTTTGATTAAGGGTCGATCTGTGCATCGAAGATCTGAAAATTATGTAATCAATAGAGTTGAGTTTTTTACACAGACGACCCTTTCCCCCCCATCGTCGAATCTGTTTCCTTCTTCTTCTCACAGTGCCCAACTTGGCCCTAGAAAAAAAAAGAGGTGCACCCAGTTCCATCAATCCCATAAGCCGGCAGTTGCAGATACCCGTTGGTCCGATTTCCAGGGAGAGGGTATTATTCGGGGAGGGGGCGCAGCAATTGCAACCCAGATTACAGTAATCCAAGGAAAGGGTTACAGCATGCGGGTAAGCCACGAAAAAGACACAGGAACCCATCCCGAGTCGTTTGAGTCCCATACAATCTCCTCTTTACGGTAACTTGCTCTTGCTCGAGCGTTTGGCCACTCGTTCTCCACGGTCTAGTGCCCGGCTTGGTAAGGACAGATCCCTACTCGGCTTCCGATCCCCTTCTCTAGCACATCGCAATCTCAACGTATAAAGGAACCAACCCCAGCCTCCTCCCGATCTCGTTTCTTTACCAGCACACACAGTCCCCTCCCCTCCCTTCTCCCTCTTCCTCGCTACTTTTTTACGACCTCGCCCCGTTTACGACTTTACGACCATCCCCTGCTGTATCCATAGCTCATCAGTCTCTCTTACCCTCCCCTCTTGAACAACAACATCACCCACCAACAATGCTACCATCAACACCTCTACTTGACCACCTCACGTCCACCTGGACGGATCTCGCCGCCCCAACCCGCATCGGCATCGTGGGTCTGGGCGTATTCCTCGGCGTCCAACTGTGGAACATGATCCCACCAAAGGACTCTCATCACGACGAACCTCCATACCTCCCTTACAGCATCCCATGTGAGTCCAAACCCCCGCCTCAATACAAATCCTCCTATGGTATTCATCTTGTTCAATGTCTGATTCTGACGACTTCCGACTCGAACGCAGGGGTCGGCCATACTCTGGCATTTGCTCGCGACAGCAGCCGTGTGTTCCACACTGCATTGTGAGTGATGCTTCTGCGGCTTCTCGTGTTATCGAGATCCCCCCCATACGTGCGTACACGATGGGCTGACCGTCTCCGTTCCCTTGGGTCCCGTCTCTATAGGCAGCGCTTTGGCCTACAGCCATTCACTCTGAAGGTGAGTCGCTTACCGCCGCCACTGGATCTCTCCTTCCCATCCAATCTCATCGCTGACCGTTCTATTTTCGCCCTTCCCAGATCGCCGGGCAAAAGCACTACGTCCTCACCCACCCTTCCGACGTCCAAGCCGTCTTCAAAGCATCCCGCTCTCTCACGTTCGACGGCTCCACCGCCCAAGTCCTCAAACTCATCTACGGCATGTCCGACGACCCAGACATCTCTGTCGAAGAGATGCTTCACGGCGGCAAACACCTCGCCGACGGCACCATCATGGAAGACCCTCACACCTGGTTCCGCAGGGAGCTGAGCGGCAAGGCCCTGGAGCTCATGACCGAACGATCCGTCAGCGAAATCCATAACAACTTGGACGTGGAATTCGATCGTCTCGTCGAGTCCACCAAGAACGCCGCAGACGGCAAAGAGGAACTTGGAGCGCTGCTCTGGGCTCGGAACTTGCTCAGCGACGCCGTCACGGCTGCGTGCTTCGGACCGACTTTCCTCAAACGCTTCCCCCGCACCATCGACGCCCTTTGGGAGATGGACGACGGTACTTACAAGCTCATGTACGGCATCCCCGAGATGTTCGCCAAGGAGGTCTACGCCGCTCGTGAAGAGCTCGTCGAGGTTCTCAAGACTTACCTCGGAGACACCGAAGAAGGCGTTCAACTCCGAAAGGGAGCTTTGCCGATCGTCGTCGGTCGTGAAGAGGTCATGAAGCTGGCTGGCGTCAGCTTGGACGGACGTGCCAGGGGTGTCTTGACCATCTTGCAAGCGTAAGTGTCACCCCCCCCCCGGGTTTCCGCAGCAACGACGCGAGACGGCATGGCTGACTCCTTTCCACCTTGTTCCTTAAAATTCTAGTTTCCACACCAACAGCGCACCTACTTCCTTCTGGTTCATCCTCTACTGCGTCCTCACGCCCGGTTTACTCCCCCGCGTCCTCGCTGAAATCGCTCCGGCCTACTCTGCACCTTCCGCTCCAGGCGAGCAACCCATCTGCGACGTCGCTTACCTCACCAACCAGAAGGCTTGTCCTCTTTTGCACTCCGTCTACACCGAAGTCCTCCGCCTCGTCTCGTCCACCGTCTCCGTCCGCGTCGTCGACGAAGACACTCCCAACATCGGTGGCTACACCCTTTACAAGGGTGCAAAGGTCTTCTGCCCTGGCCGTCCCTTGCAGACGAGCGAAGAGTTCTGGGGATCCGAGGCTAAGGAGTTCAAGGCCGAGAGGTTCGTCACTCGTCCTCAAGATGGTACTGGTTTGAAGATGCGCCCATTCGGTGGAGGACCCACTCTTTGCCCTGGACGGTACGTTTCGCTCTTTTCCTTGGGCCATTTCGAAACAGAAGAAACTGATGGATTATTTATTTTTCTTTCGACAGGCACTTTGCGGCACTCGAAGTCAAGACCTTCGTCGCTGGCGCTCTCATGCGATTCAACTTTGAATTCCCCGAAGGCATGCCAGAGATGGACGTCAAGACTCCCTGCTTGGGCGTCATGCGCTCCGTTGGAGTTTGCATGGCCAAGATCTCACCACGAGCCGAATGGACCAAGCTCTGCGCGTCCACTGCCGAAGAGAAGATCGAGTGCTGAAACGGCGGCAAGACGCGACCCTCACACCCTCCCTCCCCCACGCTGACCCTCACAACCCCCACTCACACCGCACCCCCCCCAGCAAAGTTTGGAGCATGTTTTTCGTTGTTGTAAATATTTACCATAAGAGGACGATAATGGGAGACCGACTCGAGTTCAGGGAAAGGGGCACGTGTTCATAATGAACGAAGGTTGCGACCAAAGGCCCCCCCTTGGTTCTTTTGGTTTTCCGCTTCCCTCGCCCCCCGCTTATTCGGAGGAGGACGGGGCACGCGTGGGATCGTGCAAGGTGTGGGTTGGTTGTGGCGGCGCGGCATTGGAAAGTGGGATGATTTCTTGGAAGATGTAACATTATTTGGCTGATACGATGCCCACGGACTTGTTCGATCGAGCGGCGGTGTGGTCTCGTACTTGCTTGTCTTGGATGTATGAGAGACGTTCCTTGTTGTTCTTGTTCTTTTTTCTACTACTTACTCCCAAACATGTGAATAAAAATCATATATGTTCAAACCCCTCCGAGAGACATGGTGTAATAATGCGTTATTCGAGTCTTGAAGGCTCTACGGCACTTGTCTCGCGGTCATGTGTGCACGGTTCTAGCTCGCATCTGAGCATCTAGCACTCACTCGTACGCGAGCAAATCAAATTCTTTACGGTATTTACACTTGTCTATTCTGTGCAGCTAAATCTCTGGCAGTGTGTTGAAATGTGCTAAATGTGGAAGCAATACAAAATCGATTAGACTGTCTAATACGAAAGCCACAGACCGGAAGCACACCCGAAGGATCAGAATCAGAATCTTGTACTGCAACACGTC
>KN822956.1:192865-209603 GCA_000827465.1 Tulasnella calospora MUT 4182
AAGTCGCCATCGATACAACCTTTCGCAGATAGTCAATCGCCTTTTCATCATCAACATCATGTTATCCTCTCGCTCCTCTTCTTATATCAGGCTTGCTTCAGCATCCAGCCGTCGTTTGCAGGCGACCGCTCCCCGCGCGCTCTCAACAGCCTCAAGGTCCGTTCCCGCGCGACTTGCACCAGCCGCTGCACCTCTTGCGACTCAACAACCTCGACGAACTTTGGGCAAAATGACTATGGCTACCGCGAGCCACGGATACGGAGAGTCTACTCTTCGACCTGAACCTGATCAGGTCTTGAAAGGTGCGAAGTGTTTCGATTTCAATACCGTCCGGAACGGCTCGAGCTAATGCGTGATATCATTTCAAATTGGACGCGCAGATATCGCCGACTACGTTCACGACACAGAGATCACCTCTGACCTTGCTTTTGAGACTGCTCGCTTGTGTCTTATCGACACCATGGGATGCGGTCTTGAGGGGCTGCGCTTCGACGCTTGTTCACGGCTCATGGGCCCTGTCGTGCCTGGAACGGTCGTTCCCAATGGTGAGGAAGACGTCGACACACCACCGGAATACCAGCGTTGAATGGACTCTCGATCATAGGCACAAAGGTTCCCGGAACCAACTTCCAGCTCGACCCCATTCGCGGTGCTTTCAACATCGGCACTATGATTCGATGGCTCGGTGCGTCGCCCACTTGCGGCTGATCTCGCACTCTAGCGCTAATACCGGGCCTCTCTATCTAGACTTCAATGACTGCTGGCTCGCTGCCGAATGGGGCCATCCATCAGACAACCTTGGTGCTATCCTTGCAGTCGCCGATTACCTTACCCGCCAGGGCAAGACCTTCACGGTCCGCGATATCCTCGAGGCGATGATCAAAGCACACGAAATCCAAGGCGGCTTGGCCCTCCTCAACTCTTTCAACCGCGTTGGTCTGGACCACGTCGTTCTCGTCAAGGTCGCCAGTACCGCTGTTGTCAGCAAAATGCTGTTCGTAATACGTTCAATTCCCCCGCAAAAAGTCTCTCCTTCTCACCACTGCTTCGCAATTTTTCTTTTACCTCACTTAGTGGCCTGACCAAGGAACAAACCATCGACGCCGTCTCACAAGCTTGGGTCGATGGTCAGTCCCTTCGAACTTACCGACATGCCCCGAACACGGGATCCCGAAAGTCATGGGCCGCCGGAGACGCGTGCTCCCGAGCCGTCAACTTGGCGCTCCTCGTCCAAAAAGGTGAAATCGGCCTTCCCTCGGTCCTTACGGCAAAGACGTGGGGCTTCTACGACGTGTTGTTCAAGGTAAAAAAGCCTCCTTTTTACCTCTTCTGGCAACTCGGGCGCTCGAACAAAAAGGCTAATCTGTGTGTGGCGATGATCTTCAGGGCAAGCCTTTCGAATTCCAGCGTCCTTATGGCTCCTACGTAATGGAGAACGTCTTGTTCAAGATCTCGTTCCCGGCGGAATTCCATGCGCAGACGGCAGTCGAGGCCGCTGTCACGTTGCACAAGAAGCTGGCTGAAATGGGCAAGACCTCTGATGACATCAAGAGCGTGAGGATTAGGACCCAGGAGGCTGCGATCAGGTTCGAATAAAAGCTTCTTGGGGCAATTTCAGCTCTGGCTCACAAGGAACGGTTGTTCGCAGGATTATTGACAAGCAGGGGCCTTTGCACAACTTCGCCGATCGCGAGTAAGTCTATATGTCTTGCTGGCGCACACCTTTTGCTGGTATTAACCAATTGTCCCCATAGCCACGCAATCAACTACATGGTCGCCTTCCCGCTCGTCCATGGTCGTCTAACCACCGAAGACTAGTGAGGGTTGGCTTTCGTCTTCTCATGTTTCAAATGAACTGACCTAGAAAACTTTCTCCTCAGCGCCGACTCGGCCGCTGCTGATCCGCGCATCGACGCTCTTCGTGCCAAGATCTTCTGCGTTGAGGAGAAGCAATTCAGCACGGATTACCACGACCCCGAGAAGCGGTCCATCGGCAACGCTCTTCTCGTCGAGTTGAACGACGGAACCGTCTTGGACGAAGTTGTTGTTGAATATCCAATTGGACACAAGCGACGTGTACGTAACCTCTCGTATCTGTCTTGTCAAAGTGGGATTCAGCTACTAACACGTCACGTCTTTGCTTATACAGCGCCAGGAAGGTATCCCCGTCTTGATGAGCAAGTTCGAGAGGCACATCAAGCCTCACTTCGATGAAGCTCACCAAAAGAAGTGCGTAATTTTTGCAATGGGCTTTGGCTCTGTACTAATGGCAGCCGATCATTCTCACCAGGATCTTGGAAACGGTTACCGACGCCAAGTCGCTATCATCCATGCCTGTTGATAAGTTCACCGAACTGTTCGTCAAGCCATGAGCGTAGTACTATCTTTTACGTAGAATATATCGGGTCTTTTGGCGGTCTTCGCATGGAAATGTTGGTCGTGCTCCATCGCCAGTCTGCGCATGCCAGTGTTGGGGGCTAGGGATAGTTCACAATAACATTATTTGTTGATGATCGCTCTTCCTCCCCCTTCTGAGGGCGATACTGTGGTTGAAATCGGTGCATTTGGCTTGGAGGGACTAAGCTTTGTCGCCATTCCTCGAAGTTAGAAAGTCGAAAAACAAACATGACGCCGGTGACAAATTCAACCGCCACCACGCCAACGCGTTCACCGGCATTCAGCAGTCAGGAAGGGAAGCAGACAAGCAAAGAATTTCTCCTTGTCTGCCTGAACGAAGTTTTGAACCCGTCTTGGAGAAGTCTTCATGAACGCAGCCAGCAAGAATGTCGTAATTTGTCAAGGCCCCGGGTCCCTCAAGAACGATGCTGGAACGCAGACAGGCACTATCACACTTACCCCCAAAAAGCTTATATTCGCACCTTCGAAGCAAGGAGATCCCAATATTACCATATCATGCTCTCGAATCTGTGGTGAGTTTATTGCTCGCTGTCCCCACCACGGGTTATTCAGCCGCAGTGTTTGGCCACCATTAGGATTGTTCGCCAGCAAGGCCGGCCAGTCCGGTCCAGGCAAACTCCGCGTGCATCACCAAAAAGAGGGTCAACCTGAAGAAAAGGTCCTTTTGTCGTTCAACAATCCTCAGGACGTGGAGAATTTCAAAACTCGGCTATCCGAAATCGCCGCTCAGAACAAGGAGAAAAAAGCTGCACAGGAAGCAGCAGCTGCTGCACCTGCAGCGTCAACTTCCGAGCCCCAAGGACCAGGGGCGTCCTCCCTCCGGATCGCTACCGCGCAAAGACCGCCTCCCACGAGGAACGAACTGCGAAAGTCGATCCTTATGCGTGACGCTGAACTCGCCAGGTTACATGCAGACCTCGTTATGAATGGACATATCACGGAAGCGGAGTTCTGGGAAGGAAGAGAGGTCAGTTCGAGTTGAAGCGCGTGAGACGTCGCATGATGCCCTTCAGTCTGAACCTTCGCACTCGACTGCAGCACTTGGTCTTGGCGGAAGCTGCGTCTGAGAGCCAGAGGAGAGGGAAGCCTTCCGTAATTGTTGATCCACGACCAGTCAGAGATGAATCTGGGAATGCTGTGATGAAGTTGACCCCAGCAATGATCGAAGAGTTGTTCGACGAGTTCCCCGTCCTTCGGAAGGCTTACGACGAAAACGTACCAAAACCTGTAAGTTCCTGTGCAGACATTATATTCAGCAGTCCTCTGTGACGAGACCTTACTTTGACTTCTTAGCTCTCCGATGCCGAGTTTTGGAAACGGTACTTGCAATCGAAGTTGGCCAGTCGTAACAGAGCGTCAGCCCGCGGAGCTGCTTCTGAGCATACTGTCAAGGATGATCCTGTTTTTGACAAGTACCTTGAGAAAGAGGATGATGGTATGGCACAATCTGCGCGCTTGTCCAACAGGCTGTTGATCCATGGTCCTGACCTGTAGACATCGAGCCACGACGGCAACTCGACATGCACGTTCCAAAAACCGTGGATCTGTATGCAACAGCAGAGGATCACCCCGAGGTATTGAAGAGCTGCGTATTGTACCTTGTTTGTTGGGCCCACACTATCGCATTTACAGACTGGCAACACCCAAGACGTGACGATGCAAGCGGGAAAGCAGCGGCAGGCTTTGCCCCTCATTCGCCGTTTCAATGAACACTCTGAAAGGGTACTTAACGCAGCACTTGGTGATCAAGAGCACCCTGCCAAACGACGGCGGATTGACTCTGAAGTTGCTGGAGAGGTAATTGCTCGAAGGAAGCCCTACATCCCAGAGTTTAACAAGTGTTCCAGGATTCTTATATCGACGAAATAATCATCGACGATTTACGAGCGCAACAGTCGTCGGATGGGATTCCACTTCAGGTTAACGATCAGCTCCGCTTCCTCGATATTCGCAGCTCTGATGATGCTATGGCCACGGACGGCCCAGAGGAGGTAGGTTGCCTGAGTTTGCGGAGCAGCTCAAACTAATTGGGTTACCGTCATCAGGCGAATCCCAACGCTCTCCTACCAGATATGGTTCGAAGTCTCGACTCATGGGCCACCGACATGTCAAAGGTAAATTTAGCCTGACCCTTGTCTTTTGGGAAGGCCTCACATGTCGTCAATAGATATCTATGGAGCGGAAGTCAGTCGAAGAAGCTGTGTTAAAAATGACGAGCAATATAAAGTCTCGTCTTGACGTTCGCATCCGGCGCGGTATGTAATGTTTTGCCCCCCAAATTTGTGCTAGAGTAAAAGGATATTAACTTTATCTCTTTACAGATGAGCTGCCTCACGAACTACTCGCCGAAATGACATCGTTGCAGACGGCGACCAGCGAATTCCTGCGTCAATTTTGGTCCGCAATCGAGCCACCGCCCCCTGAACAGGGTATTCTATCCGCATCTTCCCCGGAACAACGACAGGCTCGAGCTGAGAAGATGGTTGGCTACCTTGGGAAGACACAGGAGAAAGTCAACGTCATCGTACAGAAGGCGAGAAGTGCCGGTGTTGATGGTAATAAAGTTATTCAGGTTCGTGCTACTTTTCTTGGTTTGAAATGTTGCTTGATTCAAGAATGGCTCGTCAAGGCTTTCCACCATACCCTTAGCTCCGTCAACACAGCCTTGCAGGCACACAAGACTCGACGTTCGTAACCAAGGCTTTTGGCATTGGGTTCGAAGAGCAAACTAGCTATATCATAATAAGATAGAAGCATATAATAAATCGTCCGTGCTGCCCCGGTTGGGCGATTATGAGGGAGCTACGTGAGGGGGGACTGGACTACTACTCGCACAGCCGTACGAGGTCATCAAGATCAAGAGGTGCAATGTTAGAGCGTAGATAATAAACGCCAGCCGCGCTCTTCGGTTGCCCAGAATTTGTCGCGTTATCACGAAGACCCCGCGCTCCAGTGGGTTCAAGGCTTGTACTGCTCTGGCTGCCTCCTAGGGACGTTCGCTCAAAGTCAGTCAGCCGTCAAACTACGTTGTCTAAGCTACGTACCCTTCCTCTAAAGGCTTCGAATGGGTTCATGCTCTGCTCGTACATGCTGCTGTACTTGCTAATGCCATCGTTGGCACCTGTTCCGATCGATGCGGCTGAGGTTGTGAGAGTAGCATTCGGGCCAGCATCGCGATAACTTTGCATGTAGCGAACTTTCTCGTACAACTTCATGTTGTCCGCTTGAAGAGTTTTGATTTCACTGCGGAGTTCCGAAATGATCTCATATTGCTTGCGAAGTTCCTGCAGGTCAACTGTCAGTGAAACGAATAGAACTATATTGGACAGATCAATTACCTCCTCGAGTTCGGCATTACGCTGTCGGAAGCGATCACGTTGACTGGTAACGATGGGTAGAATCGATGCGTCCGCACTAGCTCCGGCGGGTGCTGGCGAATCCCTTCGGCTAACGTCCTGAGGAAGGGGTAGTAATATTCAGCACAAGCGAACTCTCTGAATTTGGGCGACCGACTGACCAAGGATTTCTGACCAAGGTTCAGCCCAGACAGGCCATCTTGCGGAGTTGACGATCCATTTGTTCCTCCCAGTCCGAGTGCTCCTCCGCTGAGCTGACGATCACTAGAGCTGGCATGAGGATTGACTTGCAACAGGTCGGCCTCCAGTTTCTCGTTTAATTGACGCTGCTTGTCTAGTTCCGTCCGGCAGTGATCCAACGAGTCCTTGAGTCCCTGCACGGAGGCTTCCAGTTCGGTGTGCATTATCTAATCCAGGAAGCGTTGCTTTAGGTCTCGAGTAACGTCGACTACGATTAAACCAGCGCACCCTGAACCTCGTCACCTCGTCCAACAGTCGTTTATTTTTGGTCATCAGCAAGCTTTCAAGGGATTGTGCATGTTGCTTGTTGGCCTTCTCAGCGTTCGGATTGGGCATTCGAACGTCCGTTGATTCGTCTTCAGCATCATCGACTCCAGCAAACTCAACAAACTGTAGGGAATCGTATATCAGTTCTCAGTCCTGCAGGATCCCCTCAAGGGTATAGGGATTTACCTTCATAATTTCGAGTTCACGCTTAATTTCGTCGTAATCAGAGTATTGTTTGACCTTTTGGCGGAACGACTCAATTTCGGAAGCCTGGATTGAAGTGGGTGATTAGTACCAAACCCTAGCTCCCGAATCTTGACCCAACCTTTTGAGCTAACTCCTTCGCCGCCTCGTCGACCCTTTTCTGCGCTGTAGCTTCAATTTCGGCGGTTGTAGTCTTCTGTGCTTCTAGGGTTTGCAGGAGCTGAGCCGATTCGCGTTCTAGTTCAGAAATCTGGGTTTCAAGAGCTTTGACTCTGCACAGATGTTAGCCTAGTGAACCATGTAGGATTGACGAGAAAGGCAACACACCGGTCTGCCGCATCGCTCCCGCTTCTAACTGCTTCAATCTCTGCACGAAGGATTTCCTAGACAGGTTCATCAGCGGTGGTTCGATGAGATATCCAAGAAAAAAAGCTAACATTTCGACGCTCAACGGCGGCGACACGACCATTCGCCCGCTCCAGGTCAGCAACAATCATGTCCATTTCGGCGAGTTTGGCGACAACCTCTTGATCTAAGGGACCGCGTCAACATTCCATCGGCCAGGCCTACGATTACAGACTATACCTTGGCGATGAGAGTGATCGAACAACTTCGCTTGAGTGGACTCGGTTGACGTTTGGAGCTCTCGCAGTTGATTCTTGTGCAGGGTGACTTGGCGTTGGAGGTCACGTTCACTGGTTCGATCCTTAGGCTTGGTCTGAAAAGAGAAGTCCATACTACCTACCGTTCCTCGAAGTTTAAAATGCGCTCATCGTATGTTGCATTTAACTCGTTCTCCTTCGCCTTGACGCGTTCCTCGATCATTACTTCCATCTACACCAAGAAGACCCAGTGAGCGCCGTTCAATGTGACCCATACCGCACGATACCTTCTCCTCCAAAACTTCTGCACGAGTTTCTGCCTTCTTCTTCGCGTTCTCGAGCGAAGAGAGCTCTCCGAGTTTGCCACGGAGCTCGACATTCTCTTCCCTCAGGCGGTTCAGTTCGGACTCGAGGACCTGGGCTTCTGCGACTTTGACTGTTTGGTCCTAGAGAATGGTGAAGCGCTTCAGGGAAAGCGCGTTTCAATCGTGTTAGAGAACACGTACAACCGCAGCATCCAGCAATGGATACGGATCTGGTGCTTCCGCGAGGAGCTTGTAGACATGCAGGAAGGCTGTTTCTGAAGCCTTGCACCTCCGTGTTAGATTGTCTATCTCGGTTTGGTAGGCTGGAATTGAAATCCATCAGTGTCGGTGGAGGAGTTGAACTGTCGTCCCGCAGACCTTTCAGGAGCGTCTTGAAAGCATTGCCCTTCTCTTCCTCGGGAATCTTTTTGAATTCTAAAATTGAGTAGTTAGGTACCATTAAGAGCCGTATTGTCCATTAACTTTGCCTTTAGTCTTGTCGGCGAGGGCTTTCCTCCCGATGACGCTTTCTTTCTGGTTCTCAACAAGCTCAAGCCCTTGCTGGTCAAGAGTTTTCTGCAACTCCGCAAGGTTTATGTCTAGGTGGGCCAAGAGCTTCAACTACAGGTTGAGCATGGATCGCGAAGAGATACCGACCTTTCCATGCCGCCAGAGCATCGGAGAAGTTGTGTGCGGGAGACGCCATTAGACGTGCATGCAGTAGTCGGTCAGGAATGGAATGCCGCGTCACCACAAAAACACGAGCAAGCACCACAAGCTCTGAGGATTTCGAATGGACACTTCCACCACCAAAGCAGCTCGAGAAGATCCTCCAGCTCATCTAACCCTTATCGTGGACTTGAACCCTCTACAATGGGAGCTTTCATCTCAAGCTTCCAATGATACTCCACTCTCACTCTCACAATTCCTTGCTCAGCTTATGATCTTTATAAATGCCCATCTTGCAGCCCGCGATGACAATACCCTTGCAGTCATTGGGGCGCTTCCTGGCTACAGTGTAATGCTCTATAGTACCGATGACAGCCCACCGGATGATGAGGCACCAGCACGCCACCAAGCAAACTCTTTCCAACCATTCCGAATGGTTGATGGCCGTATTGCCTCAAGGATCCAAGAAGAGATGGAAAAGTCAACAGATTTGGATGGTAAAACTGACAGAGGGTTGGTTGGTGCTATAACGAAAGCTCTTTGTCGTCAGTACTGGTCATTCTTTCATCCACCACCCTAACTTACACTCAACCCGCAGATATCAACCGCGTCAACCTTCTGTCAGTTGCCTTGACAAATAACCCTGAATCAACCTCCGCGATGGCTCCTCCATCCTCTCAGAGTCCCAGGATGCTCATCCTTTCTATCTCCCCTGATGCTTCAACGTCCTACATCCCATTGATGAATTCTATCTTCGCCGCTCAAAAGTTGGTGCGTTCCACTCCATTTACCTTCTCATCGATTTCTTGTAACCTCTTGGCGTATAGAAAGTTAAAATCGACGTGTGCAAGATCTTTGGGTCCGACACCGTGTTCCTTCAGCAAGCGGCCTATCTAACTGGCGGTTCGTACCTGGTGCTTGAACGGCGCGATGCGTTACTGCAATATCTATCGGTGCGTTTCGGAGCGACCGCAGGACAAAATAACCTAAACATTTCGGCCTGGGCCAGATGTGCTTCCTCCCACCTGCCAGCCTGAGAAAGGTCTTGGCGACACCATCACAAGACAAAGTTGACTTCCGAGCAGCTTGCTTCTGTCACAAGAAAGTGGTAGATATAGGCTGCGTTTGTTCAGTCTGCTTGTCAAGTAAGTTACCGCGTCGAAGGATTGGTAATCGCGCTAAGCTCTCATTAGTTTTCTGCTATCCTATCACCAGGACGTCATGTTCAACGTGCGGGTAGGTTCCTTCCTCTATTATAATTTGCTTGCACACAGTCTTACACCACCATTATTAGGACCCGCTTCCCGCTTCAGACACTGAAGAGACTTGGATACATCCGTCAGCCCGCTGCGCAAGCCAATGGTCGGTCAAAGCCTAATGGTACAGCGAATGGAAAATGAGCAAGCTATACCGGGCACTTCATTTGCCCTCATAGTTAGCTCGAAATGCAGCTTATAATTGCTGGACCATAACAATAATATCAATAGATTAATCAGAGGAACGCTACTACGGCTCTTTCCTTCTCCCATTGATCCTTCCACGCCTCCAACCGTCGGACTCGATGGCCCAGAGCGTTTGAAATGATGTTTTGAACAGCGGCACTTTGACCTAACCCATGCTCTACGGCTAGAATTCCGCCGTCTCGAACGAGATTTTCCTTGCTGATCAGTTCCGCAATTCGATGGTAGAAAGACAACCCATCCGCCTCCCCACTTCCCTGCCGATCTCCCAATAAGGCTAGTTGGTCCTCGTAGTGCTTTACAGAAGGTGGCAGCCTGTCGTACTCCTCTTGGGGTATATATGGCGGGTTGGAGGTGATCACGTCGAATCCGTCTTGTGACGTTGCCTTCGAAAGGACCGTCCGGACGAAAGTGTCGTCAAATAAATCGCCTTTAATTATCTGGATGCGGCCCGAAAGCCCGGCTTCGGTCACGTTCTCCTTAGCGAGATTAACTGCCGCCTCCGAAATGTCAACTCCTAGTGCAGTGATGGGGCTTCGGGAGGTACAGGAGAGCAGCATCGGTATGCAGCCTGTCCCGGTGCAGATATCCAATACTGAAATAGGAGACTGGGATCCGGATTGCACGGATGATATTACTTGACCCAAGCGTGTCACCCAGTCTTCAGTCTCGGGCCTTGGTATCAGAGTCGGCGGACGACATTTAATGGACAACGGCCCAAACGGTTGGGTACCTGGTCAGAGTGTCCTGATGTTAATTGTTGGATATTGGGGGAGAACTATAAGAATTCACCTAGAACGTATGTTAATGGGGTTCCAGTAGCTCGTCGCTTGACATATGACTTGAGAGTTGCGTCGAAATCTACCGAGGAGATTTTTGGCCGAGCTTCGTAAATGGCCTCTTTCATCCAACGGAGCTCGCGATTTGCTGCTTCAGATCCTAAAGACAAGCGCAGAATCCGATTCGATAGATCTGTTGGCTTGCCGATCCGCGGCATTGAGGTACAATGTGGTGGTAGTAGCAAACGAACAATCGACGCGCCAGCAATGTTGATGAAGCACAGTGCAACTAGGAGCTGAACGAAAGGGTATATGTCGTCTCATGGAATCGTAAAGCTACATGGCGATGCGCAAAAGTTATACAGCAAATGCAGACCACAGACGATCTACAAGAAATATTCGGGTAGCTAGAAAAGGTTGAGTTACCAGCCTGTCAGTGACCGTGATCACGGCTACTCGAGCGGTAGACTCACCTTCCCAGCAGTTAGCAGTTGCTGGCTCGGTCCGTCTGTTTGGTTCTCCGGTGCTGCCTCGAAGACATTGAAATGGGTATGCTCTCCCGGCCCGATCTCAAGAATACTTGCGCTGTTCCCGCATCGATAGCAGTAATTTGGCGCGCTCCATACGGTTGATAACCGATTATCAAAGAGAACTGAGAAACCTTCCATGCATAGCTGGTGGGCACGGAGGATATGTTTCATGTTGTTCGTTTCGAGGAACTTGCGGACGACACCCGAACCGAACGTGTAGCCTGCTCCCCTGCAGGTCGTAGACCGCAGCGTCAATAACTCGTAGGTGATGATCGTAATTAATCAAGCGTACCTTGGCGAAATCGCAAAGTCCTCTTTATCAGGGTCTGGATCTGACCATACCAAGTCGGCCATGGGGCCTTCGTGAGGAATTTCTACACGACACGATGTGACTCAACATAAACGATTGCTCATTGTCCTGTTGGTATCACCATACCTCGGAAGCGGTCGACCACCTTTATTTGATCAATTGAATGTATGGACGGTGACAAACCTGGAGAGGGGACGTCAGCTACGAGTAAGCAGGTTCACTTCATCGGAATTGTCCCATACCACCATGCACGCAGAATATCCGGTCTTCTATCACGACTGACAAGGTCAAGAAGTCGAACATGTCGGTGAAGTACGTCCAAACACTAGCAGAACCATATTTTCTAACACACTCCGTGTAGAACCCATACGTCTAGTTCGAAAATGTGAAAGATGAGGCCGTTGTGCTTCAGCTTACAATTCGGCTGGCCACTTACTTGTGTCACTGCCCGGGACTCATGATTCCCCCGAATCAATTGCACCCGATCAGGGTATCGGAGTTTCAGACACGTCAGGAGCGAAATGGTCTCAACGCTAAACAGCCCTCTATCAACATAATCGCCTATTGACACGCGGTCGTCAGTCAATCATTCGCATTTGAAGTCTTCCCAACGTACCCAGGAAAAGGTAGTTGGTATTCGGAGCGAAGCCGCCTTGACAAGAAGCCAGAATTGTCGGTAGTTCTTATTGGCCATTGACTAGGCACGTACCTATCCGAAAGATCTCCACCAAGTCATAAAACTGCCTTTGTGAAGGCAAGTCAGCCTTGGAACACACGTTTTGGGGCTGCGACAGGGGTGTGACGCCGCCGACGCGTATGCGGCCGTCCGCGCCGACATTCTTTGTCACCTCGAAGGAAGAAGACCCACCCATGAATATCTCCAACCACAGTGACAGGACTTTGTACGTGGACGACGTTGCTCTCCCGCATTAGGACTTCCTTGGTCTTCTCACATATCTCCCTAAGGAGTGTTTCGTGAAGCAATTGCTTGCTGAGTAACTTTTGTATGCATGCGTCAAGATCAAAGCCCATAATATATTGTAGTCAAACCAAGGGATGCTGATGCTGGGACGTTGTCGATACCTTAATATAAGGAGCGAGTAATGAGAACAAGTTTAAGACTTGGACAGTGGTTGGAATTGAAAGACTGTGGCGGTGCTCCCAAGCCTCACGGTTCTGTTTCGATCGTCGGCACCTTGATCTGTGAGACGGTGAACGAAATAATTATCCGGCCTATCTTGCCTAGATTGGGAGTTATCGATGACATCTTACTCAGGAAGTTCCCCTCCACCAAGCCTCCACCGCTCCATAAATACGGGAGGGTGCTAGGGATTACCAGCCCAAAAGAATTTCTACGGCATGCCAGCCCAACTACTCGAATCGACGCCTTCGTTCACCCTCAACAATGGGGAAAAGATGCCTGCTGTTGGATTAGGGTACGTATCTGACATGTTTTCGAATATAATTCGTGGATGCTGATTCTCTCGTTAAGGTGTTGGATGGGCAGTCCAGGACAAGGAGAGCGCTGCGAGGAGATGGTCCGCAAAGGGTTGAAGCTCGGATATCGTCACCTTGACACGGTAAACGCGGTCTCCCAAAAATAATTGAACTTTAACTAATGTGGTGATAGGCAGCAGGCTACGGGAACGAGGAAAGCACAGGCAAGGCGATCCGCGAATCCGGCATTCCTCGATCAGAGATATTCCTGACAACCAAGCTTGCTGGTCCGGACCATGGTCGCGTCAAAGAGGCGTTTGAAGAGAGCCTCTCCAGGCTTGATTGCGAGTACATTGATCTTTATTTGGTGCACTGGCCACAAGCCGAAGACTCCAAAGGTGCGTCTGACGCTGGATATATCCGATCCCCTCAACTTCAAATGTTCATTGCGAGTCTTGATCGACAGGGAAAGTCCTGCAGCCAGAGGAAAGCCCCACCTACGTAGAAACGTGGAAAGAGATGGAGAAACTTTTGGACACGGGAAAGGTCAAGTCAATTGGGGTGTCGAATTTCAGCATCAAAACGCTTCAAGTACTCCTCCAAGAATCCAAGATCGTACCCGCCGTGAACCAGGCAAGCCAAATGCAATCGATACAGTGAAACACAGTCCCTCGCTGACTATAGCTACCATGCAGGTCCAAATGCACCCCTGCTTACCTCAGCGTGACCTCATGGACTATTGCTCAGCAAAGGGTATCCACATAACCGCATACTCTCCGTTGGGCCAATTAAACTCTCCATTCTGGACCGACGAAACCGTAAACCGTGTGGCACAAAAATCCGGAATCACTGCTGCTCAGGTGCTTCTCAGTTGGGGGGTGCAGCGGGGTACATCGGTCATTCCCAAGAGCGAGAAGGAGGAGAGGTTGAAAATTAACCTTGCGGTACGCCTGATATCACTTATTATTGAGTATCTAACCCGCAGCTAATTGCATTTCTTGTGGTTTTATATTCAAGATCGTTCAACTTGATGACGAAGACTTTGAAGCCATCGAAAACCTGCACAAGCAACCGGGAATGAACAGACAGCTCATCTTCTCCAATAATTTCATTGGTGGAAAGCGTGCTCAGTTTGGGTGGACGTACGAACAGCTCGGCTGGGAGTACGAATGAGCTTCGTTCACCAAAACGTGAAGTCTTGGCCTGCTACCCTTCCCAGTTGAATTGTACACTATTTCGTCGAATTAAAGCTGTTGCCGATGTCCCCCTGAGACACTCATGTTATCATTTTGCTGGTGTGGCCGAGGTCGAGGAATTCAGCCATCCCGGGCTTCAGAAGAATCTCGGCCAACGGAGCTTGCCCGGCCCCAAAGAAGCCCCCACCAGCTATGACGTATATCCACTCTTGGCTACTTCGGGAAATAATCCTTCACCAGCCTCCACCACCAGTAACCTATAAAGAAGTATGATAATACAACGACTCCCAGCAAGCCCCCTAGAGACGTCTTTCAAGCCATGACCGTGGAATTCCTGACCTCTACACCGTTAATCACTCTCAACAATGGATACAAGATGCCTGCCATCGGGTTAGGGTATGTACTTGATAGCATCCCTCGTGCAGGATGTGCTTGCTAATGCCGACAAACCCCTGTTATAGCTGTTGGATGGGCAGCTACGGGGAGGGCGAACGATGTGAGCAAATGGTGCGGACAGCCATGAAGGTTGGGTATCGCCATTTCGATACGGTTCGTGAATATCAGGTTCTATTTTGTACGGGTTGAGTGACTGACGTTTTGACAGGCCGCAGGATATCAGAACGAGGAACATACAGGAAGGGCTCTTCGTGAATCGGGCATTCCTCGTTCGCAGATCTTCTTGACCACTAAACTTGCAAGCACCGATCACCATCGGGTCCGAGAAGCATTCGAAGCGAGTCTCGCTCGTTTGGACTGCGAATATGTTGATTTGTTCTTGATGCACTGGCCTCAGGCTGAAGACGAGACTGGTTCGAGTTCACTCCTGAACCGAGTCCGCGCCTGTAGCTCTGACCAGGTTTTTTGCACGAATAATAGGTCGAGTGCTTAAAGAGTATGAAAGCCCAACTTTCGTCGAGACTTGGAAAGAAATGGAGAAGTTGTTGGACACGGGGAGAGTCAAGTCTATCGGCGTCTCAAATTTCAGTGTCAAGACGTTCGGCGCACTTCTCCCTCAGGTTAAGATCGTACCTGCAGTCAACCAAGTGCGTATGATCAGCCCATCTCCCTCCTCAGACCCTATCTTTTAATCTGACTCCTGATCCTAAGGTCCAACTTCACCCTTACCTCCCTCAAACCGAACTCTTGGATTACTGCACTTCAAAAGGCATTCACCTAACTGCATATTCTCCACTCGGCCAAACAGACTCACCCTTGTTCACCGATGAAACGATTGTACGCATCGCCGAGAAATACGGTGTCAGCACAGGACAAGTGTTGCTCAGTTGGGGTGTTCAACGGGGCACGTCTGTCGTCCCCAAAAGCGAGAAAGAGGAACGCCTGAAGACCAACTTGAAGGTAAGTTTCTTTAAGAGTTCTCCGTTCGCATAGTCCCGTATTCATCGCAAGATTTTGGTAGCTTCTCAAGTTCGACTCTGACGACCTTGAAGCGATCAACGCTATCCATAGGCAGCCCGGAAAGAATAAGAATGTCGCGTTTCACCTGGGCTATGTCGACGGCAAACCTGGGATGTTTGGATGGACGTACGAGCAGCTTGGCTGGGAGTATGAATATGAGTAGGCGGAGGGTGGTGTCGAGGCAACTGAAGCGACCACAGTGCTGCAATAGCCAGAGGCGACGATTCATCTCCTGTACGATATATAGTGGTATAAGTGAACCCAAGGGCGTCTGAAACTTTAAAGCGGTTGGCCCAGAGAACCGGCGGTATGGTGGGGCCGTTCTAGACCCGAGTTCAATGCGGTTCGGATCTACACCGCACTTCGACCTTCGGGCATAAATGAATCGAAAAAGATCTCCGTGCCATTGCACCCCCTTGTGGATCTTTCTTGCTCCCTGGGAATAACCGCCTGCTCTCCGTTGGGCCATTTCAAATCTCCGTTCTGGACTGACGAAACCGTAGACCATGTGGCACAAAAATCCGCAATTACTGCTGCTCAGGTGCTTCTCAGGTGGGGAGTCCAGCGGGGTACATCGGTCATTCCCAAGAGCGAGAAGGAGGAGAGGTTGAAAAACAACCTTGCGGTACGCCTAAAACTACTCCTTCTTGAGTATATGTTGAGCAGCTAATTAGATTTCCTGCGGCCTCATGTTCAAAATCGCTCAACTTGATGATGAAGACCTTGAGGCGATCGAAAACCTGCACAAGCAACCAGGAATGAGTAAGTAACTCATCGTCCCGTCCAATAACCTCGTTGGTGGAAAGTTTGTTTAGTTTGGGTAGACGTACGAACAGCTCGGCTGGAAGTACGAATAAGTTTCGTCCACCGAAACATGAAACCTACTTGAAGCCCTGACCCGCTACCCTTCCCAGTTGAATTGTAGACCGTTTCGCCAATTAAAGCTGCCGCCAATGTCCCACTGAGACACCCATGTTATCATTTCACTGGTGTGGCCGAGGTCGGGGGGAAGCCATCCCGGGCTTTAGAAGAATCTCGACCCACTAGAGCCTGCGTGACCCCACCTAAGAAGCCTCCACCAGCCATAACGTACCTCCACTCTTGCTTACTTCGGGAAATGACCCTCCACCAGCCTCCACCAGCAGTAACCTATAAAGAAGTATGATAATAGAATGACTCCCATCAAACCCTTCTAGAGACGCCTTTCAAGCCATGACCGTAGAATTTCTGACCTCTTCACCGTTAATCACTCTCAACAATGGGTACAAGATGCCGGCCATCGGATTAGGGTAGGCTCTTGATAGCATTCCCCGTGCAGGGTGTGCTTACTAATACCGACGAACCCCCTGTTATAGCTGTTGGATGGGCAGCTACGGGGAGGGTGAACGATGTGAGCAAATGGTGCGGACAGCCTTGAAGGTTGGGTATCGCCATTTCGATACGGTTAGTGAATCTCAGGTTCTATTTTGTACGGGTTGAGTGACTGACGTTTTGACAGGCCGCAGGATATCAGAACGAGGAACATACAGGAAGGGCTCTTCGTGAATCG